>BRDA01005754.1:0-17657 GCA_036984385.1 Crenuchus spilurus | reverse complement strand
TTTTAGGACTTGTGTGAACATCTGATGATGTTTTAGCTCATATTTATGCAGAAATATAGAACATTCTAAAGGGTTCACAAACTTTCAAGCACCACTGTAAGTCCATAATTCACTTTTCAGTTTCTCAACAGATGTTATAGTTTATGAATGCCATAATATGATCCTTTATCCCACCAATTCTTCATATAAATGGATCAGAAGTGAATCATGTAAATGTGTCATGGTATATGAGCAACAATTTGGCCTCTCTTGTATTCACATCCTTTATCCCAGCCTTTGGAGGGGCATCTTAAGAACTACATACAAAACCAGTATTGTGGCATTGTATTGCAAATGTATGTGCATAAAATATGTTTTTTATGAATTATTTTAATCTCCATATATCAAACTGAGATATTTATACATATATTGTAATGTATGTATATGTTGTGTATAGTTCATGTGTATACTTAAAGGACGTCTCGGTGCGCTGGCCGCATGTCAGGAGTCCTCCAAAAACAAATACTTTCAGAAGAAAATCTAAAGATGAAATGATTTATGTGACCTAGAAAAGGGCGGAATGAATAAAGATATTGAAAAAAACTTTTCCAGCTTCCATTGTTTGTATTTGTGGTCTAAATTAGTTTTTAACATGAAAATACAGTGCAGAATAAATGTGAAAGGGTGACTTTTTTTTTGTAAAAGGACCATTTAAATAAGCAGAAAATGTGGAAAATATTTTCAAAATTTAAATGAAGGTAAAAGGAAGAGGACCAGTGATGAGATGGATGGATACAATCAGAGGAATCATGATCTGAGCCTTTAAGAGGCCTGAAGATCCAAACGGAAAACGGGATGTTCTGGAGAAACACCGTCCATGGGGTCAGCAGGAGTCTGAATTGAGTTGACAGCACTTGCAATAATAATAATAATAATTATTATTATGATTATTATTATTATTAATAATAATAATAATAATAATAATAACACTGAACATTGAAAATGTATAATTTTTTTTTTCAGGCTGCACAGCACTGAAAGGACATTATGAAGGGTTCATCTCACAACTCAAATTTCTGCCACAAGAGGGCGCCCAGCAGGACAGTGCTGAAACCCAGTGTTTCATTTTTTTCCTAATGGTTTGTTAAAGCTTGGCACATTTTATATGACGTCTTTTATTGGCAGAAATAGTCGAGAGTAGAAGGAAGAGGGCTTCATCTTTTATACAATGCCTTTGTTTTGTGTGTATATTAGAAAACAAGAAAGTAATGAATCTCTAAATGTAAAGGATAGATGCTCACGGAGGTGAAGACTATCTAAGAGTTTAAACTTGTTGGTTAAAGGTGAAGGCCCAAACAAGGCCGCTTCCAAGACGTCCGGTGACCACTTTGTCTAATTGCTCTCTTTGCAAATTCACACTCTCAAAGCCACCTGGGTAATAAGAGCTTCTGATCCCTCCCTCTAGACTACTTATGATGAAAGAAACATAAACATCACCTCTCTTATGGTGTGTCAGACTCTAATGTGATGTGTTCATTAAAGGTGTGAAACAAACAGATGGACTAACAGCCTCGCCTCCCGGCGGGCCCTGTTTTGGTGGCTGTTGACATGTTTGACATTATTGCTGTCATATTGCTTTTGGAAAAGCAGATGTGGATGGATCTTGGTGAATTTCTCATTCCCTTTGCTTGTCAAATCATATCAAAATCAAAATAAAGGCAAAGCTAATATCTGATAATAGTCCTAGATAAACAGCAATGTCCAATCAATGAACCAGACAATAGGATATGCTCACCTGTTAGCCACTGCTAGGCCAAAATAAAAGCTCAGGTGAACTCCTAAACAGGCCACCAGAGTATGTGATTGTGGGTTTTAACATCTTCACCAAGAAAGAAAAAAAAAAAAAATATATATATATATTTTGGCACAGTGGGGTTGGGTTGGTGGTCAATAATGAAAATGATTTTTAATAATGACATTTTTTAAGACCTAAAAAATTTTATGTACACTTAAATATCACTTTATAGTAAAATCAGAAGATAAACTGTAAACACAAAAACTACAATGACATCATAGTCCCTTGCTGGTTTGCATTCAGACAAGAAAATGTTGCATTTTTGACATCTAGTGGTTGTTCTTTAGCCTAACATACCTCTACCGATTGGTAGAGATGCCACAATCATGTTGTGTTAAATTCAACAACTTATTCAATAAGATATAGTGACTTAAATGTGCTCTACCATATATGTTGAGCAGAATGTTAACGCATTTAGGGGAACTTTTTAACTATTTCTTCGTTTCCCGGTCAAGCTGTTCACCAAGCTCTGGGCAGGTAGATGGCGCTCTCTCCCCATCACCTTCACATTACAATGTCCGCTGGCTCAGATGTCAACTGATTGGTCTATCAGAGCTGGGGATCCTTGAAGTGTGTTGGCTCCCCAGTGACGGTGTATCAGCGGTAGTTGGAAAAGAGGCGGCGGCCTCATCACACACATTGGTTGAGACTTGTGCTTGTTGGGGAGCAAAGGTCAGACACTCTAGACGCAAATTTGGGTCCCTGACCAATGGCGCTGCCGCTCTGGCCGTGTGACCTCTGACCTGCTCTGTGTGGTCTATGCTCTGTCTGAACCAACGTAGAGGAAACACTGATTGTTCTGGTTTCACATCTGGAGATAGTAAACATGTCTTTTAGTGCGGAGTACAAAATACACAGCGAGTGAGAGGCAGCGTGGTTTTGTCATGAAGGCTCAGAAACTTTGAATGCGATTAAAAATATTAAAGATTGAAAGCTTTTTTGGTGTAAGCCCTGTGCTGGACCCAGCTCTCAGAGCATCAGTCCTGCCGAGCAGAAGGCAGACAAGGGGCGGAGCCAACCCCTGAATAACAGGACCAGGACTGTACTGGTGGTGGTGGGCGGAAGGAAGAAGAGGAGCGTCGTAATGTCAGCACCTGGAAGCAGCAGAGCGAGAATACAAGGTTAGTTCTTTATATTCGCAGGTGGTGGGCTGTGATTGGTCAGAATCATGAATGAATGAATGACAGCATCGAGTTTCATGACTGAACTTATGCGTTTGCTTCCATTTTTGATACTCGCACTCTTCAGATGTGAAACTGAAAAAATGTAGGACTGTTTATCAACTGCTATTTCTTTCCCATTTCATAGCCACGCCCATTTCTCAAGGCAATACGAAATGCAAAAACCCAGTTACTAAAGAAGATGCACCAATGCCGATATGATCTTGTTTGAGTTGAAAAATTGCATAATTGAAGAAATTGTTAATGTAAAAAAAATGACAATTATACACCACCACCCATTGCACTGGGCAGGGCATTCCACTATTTTAGGTGAGGTCAGGACAGAGCACCAATGTATCACTGTACACCCACACCAGTGCAATTCTGAATAGTTACCTCCATGTTTTTGGACTGTAAGAGAAAACCAAAAACTCCGGAGAAAACCCCCGCAGACACAGGGAGAACATGGAAACACCACTCAGATGGGGACACAAAACTAAAACGACAGAGCCAAGAGCTGAACATTCTAATTGACAAGCCACTGTGCCACCTACGCCACCTAGTGGCACCACTATTAAAAAGGCATTTTCGGGCCCCGAGTGGCTCAGCAGGCTAAGACGCTGACACTATGATCTGAGGATCGCGAGTTCAAATCCAGATCATGCTGTTTGCCATCAACAGCCGGAGCCCCAGAGAGCAAAAATTGGCAGTGCTCTCTCTGGGCGGGTAGATTTCACTCTCTCTCCCTATCACTCTCACATTGCAATGTCCACTGGCTCAGACATCTACTGATTGGTCCATTTGGAGCTGGGAACCCTGTTCTTTCCTCCAAGTGCGTTGGCTCTCCAGTGACGGTGTATCAGCGGTAGTTTTAAAAGAGGCGGTGGCTGCATCACACGCAACGGAGAGGTCTTCACCCTCATAGTGTCAGGGACAGTGCAAAAATGATGGGGAGAGCCCCCTAGTGGATGGGATGGGATAATTGGCTTCTGAAAAAGAAAGCTTCTGAAAACCATACACATTCCTAAAGCTCACTAAAGATAACTGGAGCTTCAAATTGAAACCTGGTTCCCTGATTTAAGACTTTTGGTAATAAATGATTCTACAGAAGAAAGGCCACTCTGAGGTATGAGGATGTATTCATGATGTTTTTAAGTCCAAGGTCTAAGGATTCCAAAATATACCACCGAATGGTTCACTGACCACAGTCTGTCCTCTGTCCTAAACCTCACTAAAATCTAGAACTGAAGAGGCACTGACTGGCTGGAAGCTGATGGTCTTCAAATTTCTGCATGAGAAATGAGTTGTAAGGCCGGCTCACTGTAGTATTCAGTGCTCTGGGTTGTACATTGTTATCTATACAGTCCTGTATGCCTGCAGCTGTTTTCACGCTTTTCAAATGGTTTCCTGCAGGCTGTTGATGGATAGTGGGTGATTGAAGGTCTTGAAGGACACAATAACTTCTTATCATTCTCAGAACCAAACATGCAATTGTTGGCCTCATTATAAGGATCCTGGAAAACATAACGACCTTCAGTGACATACTTTGACTACATTCTAGGTCTTGAGGCTACATTGTTCTTATTTCCTCTCTTTGTAGCTCTGTTCTAAAGGCTCAAAGCAAAGGCCACAAATAACTCAGGTACTGTTCTGTAAAAGTAATGTCACAGGGGTCTCTGGCCTATGCATTGATGTATCTATCAAGTAAAAAAAAACATTTTAGCATTGAGATTATTAAAAATAATAGTACATTTAAAGCTGCATGATATGTAAAACTAAGACATGATAAGACTTTAAAGCCATTAGTCATGAGAAGTATAGTATAAGGCAAATGAAACTAAGGTGTCTGGTTCCTCAGAAACCTTAAAATGGCATCCATGAAGCTTTATAGAAAACAAAAATAGAACCCTTTCTATGGATGGATGGATGGATGGATGGGTTGATGGATGGATTGACGGATTGATGGATGGATTGATGGATGGATTGATGGATTGATGGATTGATGGATGGATGGATGGATGGATTGATGGATTGATGGATGGATGGATGGATGGATGGATAAATTGATGGATGGATGGATGGATGGATTGATGGATGGATGGATTGATGGATGGATTGATGGATGGATGGATGGATGGATGGATGGATGGATGGGTTGATGGATGGATTGATGGATGGATGGATTGATTGATGGATGGATGGATGGATTGATGGATTGATGGATTGATTGATTAATCCCAGAGGGAAAGTCAAATATTGAAGGCATCTGAAAAGTAAAAGGTTCTTTGAGGAGCCCAGCCTGTCTTTGAAATGTTCTTAAAATGCAAACAGCTCCAAAAAAAAAAAAAAATTTTACCAAGAAATAATCAAGAGTTTCTACAGGAATCTTTTTAGACTGCATTGAAGATCAACCCCCAAAACGTCCTGCCAGTTTCTGAAAGTTGCCTCCATCAAGCATTGGTCAGCAGCCATAAAGTCATTCTTTTAAACACTGAATTACCAGGACTTTGTCCTTTTTTATATGATCAAGCTATTCTACATTTAGCTTCATGAAGACAAAGGGAGGATTGGCGCCCTGTCTTGGGCTTAGTTGGGTAGTGTAATGCCCTGCCCTGGACCTACTGAGGGGGTAGGGGACTAGCCACGACCCTGATAAGGTTTAAGTGGGTGGGATAATGGATGGATGGATGGATGAAGACAAACGGAAATCAAGAAGCTTTCTTTTTTAGCTTAAGGCTAAGAGAGATATATTGTAGTGTCTACAGTCTGCCTTACCACTTGATTTGTATTTATCGCATTGTGTCTGTGTTTTCAGACAGTAAGTCTTTCAGTCAGGCCTAAAGTTTACAGGTAGATGATTTACATTGGCTGTTATTTACATGGATGGCAGATCCAGCTGAAGACACAGTCAAGGTCAAAGGGTGCAAAGACTTTGTGTAGTCACATTTGTTTACCTTTTAAAATGATGTAATGCACGTCTGTCCTAATCATCTGAGACCATCTGAAGCCTTTCTTTTATTAGGTTATGAATAGCTAGAGATATCAATTCAATACAAGACAATATTTACTAGCCACAGGTCTCCTGAGACCCTATTAGCACTCACAGGTCCAAACACAATGGTGGCTAAACAAGCCCAACAATTAAAGGTGTCAAATAAACAGCTGTTCATGACGTTGACTGAAGGCTAATGTAACTTACTCGGCTAAGATGTTTTAGAACTGATGAGACACTTTACTTTTTAATAAAACTTAAACTTTCTGTTGTCATATGTGTGTAAACCGTATCTACTGTAATTATGAAGACATTTCTATTGTTATTCATGTAAATTTAGCAGATTACAAAGAAAATCTGTTCAGAAATCAAAGTCTTCTGCCTATGAATGAGAAAATAATGTAAACATGAATAAACAAGTGATTAAACATGAATGAGTGTAGAAACGTTTTCAGCAAAAGAGAATAATGCAGTTAAAATGATGCCACAGTTGTAGGATGTGGGAACACTGCTGGGCAGGCCAGGCTCACCTTGATTTTGCATCAACATGGCAAGAGGAAAAGGCCTTGTTCAGACTCTAATCAGATTTTTCTGATTTTATATATATTCTGTATATAAGTCACAAATCTGCTTTTCCCCCTAAATTTCAAATACAGATCTGTAAGTGTTAGTGTAAGTTTTAAGTCAGACTTCTGGAATTGGCATAGTTTGAGTGTTCAGATCATGTGTTTTCAGTAAACAGATCTAAACATAAAGCTACAGCCTGTTAGCAGCCTGATGTCCAGTTGATTTATATTTGATAAAAAGTGAAATATGGTTAACTAGTTATAGTCACTATGCTAAGTTTTGCCCTTACCTTATTAGCATATGCATACAGGCATCATTACGTGAGTTATACACAAGCAAATGTGACTTCAGTCTGATCATATAAAACGGATTAGCTCACTTGTAAATTTAAACATGAACAGTCAGATTTAAGTAGCAAATCTAATTTGAATTTCAGTGGAAATAAAGTCTAAAAGTGACTTTTTTTGGGATAAGAATGGCAGGAGCCATCCAAAGAGTGCTCATATGGCTGTTTCAAAGGGATCTATGACTGAAGCAACAGGCCTTGGGGTTAGTAGTGATGCACCGAATATTTGGCAACCAAAATTATTCACCTGAATAAGTGAAAAGACAGAATAATTTATATGGTTATATGATGTTTTAATGAGACTGTTACCTGTTTCTAGTTCCCGGGTGTAGACTCAATGTGGAAAAATAAGTTAAACACTTATCTACGACCAGGGACTAGTCAAACTAAACCAACTGCTGTAGTGTAAAACACTTATTTATTTATTGAACATTTTCTCCCCTTCCCAATGTGGTAGTAGCCAATTAACCCATCCCCATCACTTTGCACTGTCCCTGGCTCTAGGAGGGTGAAGACATGCACAACGCTCCTCCAGTGTGTGTGATGTGGCCACCGCCTCTCCTCTTTTCGAACTACAGCTGATACACCGTCACTGGGGAGCCAACACGCTCAGAGGAACACGCTCAGGATTCCCAGCTCTGAATGGACCAATCAGTAGACGCCTGAGCCAGCGGATGTAATGTGTGAGTGATAGGTAGAGTGAGAGCGCCATCTACCCACCCAGAGAGATCACGGCCAATTTTTGCTCTCTTGGGCCCCGACTGTTGATGGCAAACAGCATGACCGGGATTCAAACTCGCAATCCTCAAGTCATAGTGTCAGCGTCTCAGCCTGCTGAGCCACTCGGGGCCTCATGTAAAACTCTCTTTAACTTGTTATGGTCACACCACAGCACAAAGTTTCCCAGTTTTTGTTCAGTTTCAAATGTGACTCAAGTTACAGTTTCACTGATTTATTTATGTTTAAGTAATATGATCATTAAAGTAATAAGTCGAGAGGCCGTGTGTTACTGTGATTTTATCACGGGGGTGTTTTTGGCCTGACGTGAAGTGGAGAAATAAAAACATTCCTCCCTGTGATAAAGTAACGCAGCGTCTCGAGTGGCTTCTTGCTTTTATAAAATATCAGTCAACATAAAATATGATAAGACACACTAATGTTCAATTCATAAATGAGTTTATTTTTAGTCATTCACAATAAAATATTCTTCCACCACAAACATGATAGGCAACATGAGGATGAACATGAATCTACGTCATGTGACATATTAGAGTGTGTTGAATATTTATATATCCTTCGTTTGTCTATTTAATTTATGCAATATTGGAAAAAGTGGTGAACTTAAACACTGCAAAAAAAAAAAAAAAAAAACGTTAGGTGTTTGGCCTTCAGCCAAATGTTTCCTTTCGGTGCATACCTAGTGGTAGGACATGATTGAAGTGCCTTTGAGCAAGGCACCTAACCCTCAAATGCTCCCCAGGTGCCATGGATAAGGGCTGCGCACTGCTTCAGACACTTGTGTATACTGCCCCCTAGTGTGTGCAGAGATGGGATACATGTGGAGGTCAAATTGCTCTGTGTGCAAGCACATTGGTCAATGATAATGCACTTTCACTTTCACTTAACACAACTATCCCATATACAGTTAATCTGTGGCTGAGCTGAGACAGACAGGCTCCCCATGATACCGTCAATTCAAAGCCAAATGTGGGCCATAAGACAACTGCAGATGTGGGCGACATGTGGGCCATTCATTCATTGCTATCTTTGTAGTCATTTGAGTCAATAACACTGTTGCACATGGTTTTCCCACCAAATTGGGCTTGTTTGAAAATGGAGTCACATGAAAATTCTAATTTTGCATGGTGCCATTATGGGCTATTTATAGACCAAATTGTGTCTAAACTTTGGACACTTTGAAAGTAGCACCTTTGTCAGATATAACAGCTGAACACACTCATGACATTCTTTTTCCAAAAGACATCAAATATTTGTTCTTCACAAATCTGCTGCAAACGTTCACATAAATGTTGGCACTTGTACATTTGCTTTGCTTTTCACTTCAAGCCAAATCGCTTGGACTTATGTTTTGGGTCATTATCTTGCTGTAGGATGAACCCCTGACCAACTTGGTGCATACCTGAGGGCACGGTATGGCACTACAGAATGCTGTGGTAGGCGTGATGGCTCAGAGTGCATCTCATTTCGTAGGAATTAGTAGCACCAGCTTTCAAGGCTGATCTACCTCCATTGCTGCAGAATGGCTGATAACCCATTTCATGTTCCCTGTCAAAGGCCTTTGTGTATAATTCTGTACTGTAAATAAATTTTCAGTTTTGGGTACCCTTATTTTTTTAAACCTCTGGGAGTTCACTCACCTTTATCATTTCAAGCTATTCGTTGGACCTGAATTACTTGAACTGCAATAAATTACTGAAAAAAAAACTTTAGTTTTTTAGTGTATAAAGATAATAATAATAATAATAATAATAATAATAATAATAATAATAATATGTATTATTATTATTATTATTATTATTATTATTATTATTATTATTAGTAAACAAAATGCTTCATATCAAAATAAATAATAATAAAAAAAGTTAAATTAACAAAATATTTAAGAGTATACTGACAGTTCTTGCCATTTATTTTGGCCACCTGGGATGTTCTGTCTGGATCTGGCAACCCTGAAATTCAACGTCCGTTTCTAGGCTACGAAAATCAACCAACAGCTCTGAAGTGAACAGCGAGCTGTCCGCTCCGTCCTGTAATACTACAAGGTTAGTATCACGATATTACTAAGAACTTCATTAAACTATGTACGTACTGTTTTCTATATTTTAGAAGTATTTTATCTGCGAAAAATGTGTTTTATGTATACAACTGTTATATATGTTATATATGAATGTTATATATAATTCGCTGGCCGTTTTGCAGTGGCTAATGCTAAGCTAAATACGATTATTTTAGCGATAATGTCACTCAAAATGTTTCATCAAGCGATTGCTGTATTTTGATATCTTGTAATTAAGTAATTGAATAATTTTGTAATCCTTGTAGTTGCAACTGAAGTTTTAATTGTGAAATTTGTCGAGTTTAAAGAGTTTTTTATGGTTTACTGAGGAGTGTAAATTATTTCCCCGCGCGCGTGCGCGGGATATTAACCCTGTCAGTACCAAACTGGTCATTTTCCTTTATTTTCGCATTACATATAAAACAAACAAAAACCTAATTATTTTAAAATGCGTTTGCTTATTTGTGATTTAGTCTTATTGAAATGTGTTTAAAGTGATTTTTTAACTTAATAAATAACTAATCATTTAAATTTTAATAACTGTAGAAGTAACTGCTAGTTATGTGAAGTGGGTTGTTTATTGAAGCTAACATATGTATTATCTTATTATTGGTCAGTTTCTATAGTATTGACATTGGACTTATGGATCCTTTGATGGTGGTCCAACCCCAGCACCCTGAACTTTGGCGGTAAGTGAAAGTGCATAATCATTGATCAATGTGCTTGCACACATAGTTTTACCTGAGAATTTAACCCATTCATGCACTGAAATGTACACACTTGTGTGCAGCCCTATCCACATCTGGTAGCATTGGGAGGTTAGAACCCTGGTGGTTAAGGATCTTGTATAGTATTCAGAAGGTCGCTGGTTCTATCCCCTGGCAGGACATGACTGAATTCCCCTTGAAGAAGGCACTAAACCCCCAACTGCTCCCTAGGTACTTTGGATAAGGGCTGCCCATCACTTTGGGAGTGAATTATGGTGTACAGTATTAGGATGAGTGTAATAACTAAAACCAGGAGTAACTGGTTCTACAAGGCTCCAGAAAAAAAATGTTTAAGGAGCCAGTGGCTATTCAAATAAAAAATTCAGGCGCCAATAGTTTTTTTTAAGTGACAAACAATAATATGCAAACAATTAAGCATTGCAACACTCACCTAAGGTAATCTCAGTTATTCAATATCTCTGCCTTGCCTGACTGAAGTCTTTCTCTTCCTTGTGCCCATTTGGTGTCTTTTAGAACCATTCAACTTTACTTAAAACTATACAGTTACAAAGAAGTGTGGACTTTACTCAGAGTCTGAGCCTGTGTCACTGACCATTACAATGTCAGTGTCACTTGGCCATCTGGTGTAGTTTGGTCTTCTTCTCCTTCTGCTTGCTGTAAGCCAGCTTTTAACACAGGGTTCAGGATCAAACTGTTCAAGAGATGGCCCCTCTGTGCTGATCCTCACTAAATCTTCGACAGTTGTGACATTGAGCGAATTGCGTACTCTTGATTTGATTCTGTTTTGTGCTGAAAAGCCACGTTCACACTGTGCTGCAGAGGTTGGCAGAACAAGCATGATCTCAACTAGGTGCAAAATATTCTGAAAATCTGAGCAATAGGGCTTTTTAGATAGCAAGACTTCCCACAAACTGCTGTATGACTTGTCCAAAAACAGCCGTTTAATAAGAATTTTGAGCATTCTCCGCTCTGTCTGTACAGCGTTAATGACACACCCATTCTTCATCAAAATTTCTTGGTACCATTTCAGTAGAGTGTCAATCTCATCTTCACCAAAGGGGGTTACATCATCTGGCCATGAATCATGACAGAAAACAGAGAAGCACTGAATGATTTCTGATCCAGGTGAGCCTCCTTGATTTGTTGTACCTCTCATATTTTCAAATCTGTTTTCGAGTTCATTAACTGTAGAATCCACTGTTTTTTCAATATGCAAGTTGAGGTCTTCTTTACAGCATGGAAGACTTGAGCCTTTGAGCTGGATATTCTGAAATGTTACACCCATGGGCCTACTATTTGCTGCCTTTCCTTGTCTTTTGGTCGCCTGTCTGTCTGAGGTCTGAGTGTTGTCTTGCTGCAGCACATTTTGAGCAACTGAATCCAGACTGGCATTCCATTCCTCAGTGGCCTGTCCTTCATTCCCTTTACAGTCACCGTACAACTGTTGACAGCAGCCACAGCCTGAGGCAAAATCAAGAGAAATTTTCTGAAGTGTAAGACTTAATTTAGAAATTTCTCCAAACAGGTCATGGAGAAAGTGGCAAAATCCAACAGAGCAAGCTCTCCATTTGCTGTGCAATATCTCTAATTTCAGTATTTTTGGAAGTTGCCACAAGATGCTCCAAATGATAGTGCACAGCTGTATACTGGCCCTGTCCTGTGGCATGTTCGGTGTGGAGAAAGACAGAAAGTGCTCTGAAAATGTGAGGCAACCATCGCTGAGTCTTCACTGCAGAAGGTGTGCATATGGTACACCCCAACTCCTCACCAATTGCCCTTGGCTCACGCTTGCTTTTCCACACCAGCTGCAGCAGGTCATAGACTTTTTCAATCATTGGAAGGAATTTTTGAGTGTTCTGCATTGCCAGTTCCAGTCTGTGAGACAAACAATGAAATGAGAGAATGTTTTCCTATCTCACGTCTAAAGAGTGCCCCTATTCCACCTGTGGCACCCATGTTAACACTTGCACCATCTGGTCCAAAGGCACTGACTTTGCTTTGCCACCAGTTAGGATTTGTTTGTTTTGTTAGCGCCAAAAATTTCCCCAGCATGACCGTGCTGGAGCTCAGCCAAACCAACAAGCTGGTTCACCGGTAGACCACCAGAAACGTGTCTGGAATAAACGATTACGTTGTCCCTGCTGGACACATCTGTTCCACAATCAGTGATTAAAGAGATATATTTAGCTTTCTGGGCTTCTTTCACTGTCTGTGCTTTGACGTCGTCTGCAATGCATCCTATGAACTCGGCACAAGCTGTGTCATTATTATACGTTTTCGACACATCCAGTCTACTTTTTCTCATTAGACTTGGGAGGTGAATTTGGTGAAGTGTAGTTCCTCGCGTACAATCGTGTAGGCTGCGTGAAGGCTGCTGTGCTAGTCCTGTTTTGGTCGAAACCCCACGAGCATGAAGGTTTTTTCTGATAGGCGAAAACGTCCATATGATTGGGCGCCGTAGTATAGTTACGGCGACAAGATAAACACAACCAAAAAGAAAACTAAAAAATAGTAATAAATAAATAAACGCAAATTAAAAAATAATAATCCAACTTTGCCACCTGTCACCACTGGCAACTTAAATTTTATAACTCGCAAATGGTTATTTGTGGTAGCAATTGCGACCATTTTAGTCGCAGTCTGGAGCCCTGTTCTAACAGATGATATTGGTTGACAGCTGTTAGTTTGGGGGGGGGACTGTTCCTGTGTTTAGAAGTTTTAGTATGGGAGCAATATTGGAGTGAGTGAAAACACCAAAGCTAAAAAACATGCTACTCGCTCCACACAACATCACGGCGCTCTGCACTCGTCACTTTCGCTGGTATTCGGCCACACTAGCCATTGTGTGGTAGGGAAGTAAGCTGTTTCAGACACGGCTCTAGAGGGTGAATTGCATGCAAATTTGACATTTTTTTTTCTTTTTATGTAAGACACTTTGAGACTAATGTTTTTGACAAGTGCGGTACAAATAAACTTTACTTTTTCATTTTTTTGAACTTTTTGAACTGAAAGTCGCTGTCCAGTGTTGTAAGAATTTTTTTTCCCCCCAAACTGATCTTTCCAATATTTTTTTGATTGGAAGATCTTGAACACACACACACACTGGTAGCCTGCTGAATAATAAAGGACATTGGTTCACACAAAGAGAAAAAAACACTATAATTATTAGCTATAACTGATGATGATGATAATGATGGTAATAATAAAATTAACTGAATAATTAAGTTTGTTTTACTTTCATGTGTTTGACTAGTTGCCCCAGGGACATGTATACTTCAGGACTACAGATATCAGCACAACAGAATGAAGAGTGCTGGGGTCAGCACCTGGAGTCAGTGTGAGATAATGAGGCACAGCTCTCAGGAAAGGTATGAGACAATATTAAGCCACTATTGGACCAGAGGAAGGAAAACAAAATAGAATGACGTACATTCTGGCAAACATGGATGGTAGGAGGCAAATTCCAAAATACTTAATTAGAAAATTAGCTCTATTATCGGAACCATACTAGAATCATAACATTCCCAGTCTTCAGCAGTATCCACTCCAGCAAAGAGCTACATGCTGTATTGCTGACTGCAATAATAAAACATCACCATAAATGTCATTTCTTTGGCTAGTATAAAACAGCAAACAAAACTCTGAAATGCCATTTTAGGATGGTTTTAATCACATTTTAGTGTTCTTTGCTCAGTGTTGATTTCAGATCAGCAGCATTGCTTTGAAAGAAACATCACCTGTGCTTGGCATGCAGTGTGAGCACCTACATATAGCATATTGGACTCTGTATGTCAAAGTTTAGACAGTTGAAGCATTCAAATGCTGAAGCTGTACTCTACTATCATTGATTTCTTTGCATCAGTCAAGTTGCATCCTTTGCCAGTGATTATGTTTGTACACTCTGCTACAACGGACTGGTGTGCTCACTTATTTTTACATGCAGCAAACCCGGCTACGTGGCATCTGTGATGACCCAGGTGAGTTCATTCCAAACCATGGGTGGTGGTGGTGTTATTCTGATAAGACTGTATTTTTTAAATGATTTTTGTCCTGTAGGATCCATGCAGATATCTAGAACAAAAAACAAACAAAAAAACACCATACCAAACTAGACCATACTAATTCTAATAGAACACGTATTTTGGACATTTACTTTCAACTGCTTATAAAGATGAATGTAAAAAATTTCCACAAAAGGATGAACTAATGCTGGTCTATTTAGAATACAAACTATAAAGAACCATCTGCAAGAATGTACTAAAACTAATTGTAAATAGTCATTTTCCCTTTCTCTGAAGGTCATCTGTCGATTATTAAAAAAAAAAGTTTTCACATGTTTACAGATGGAATTGAATATTTTATTTTGAGACTGAAAACTGAGACTTTATGGAAATTGCAAAACACTGCAGTTACTTTGACTTATTTTATTGAAACACTATGAACCCAAGATATTTACTTTTATCTGATCAGCTTCATTTCATTTGTTAAAATACATCAGTTCCTGCATTTCAGGCCTGCAACACCATTCTGAAAAAAGTAGGACAGTTAGTTGTCAGTTTGTAATATTATTCCGTCTCGCAACAATTAAGATGGTTTTGCTCCGAGGATACCAAGTGATGAAGTGTTACAGGTGTTACGTTGTCCCATTCTTTCTGCATTCATCATATGACAGATCCTGGCTTTTGGACTTGTTGCTGAAGAGTCTGAATGGCCCTGGAGTCCATTTCCAATTCTTCCCAAAAATATCTGGAATACAGAATCATCTGACCACAATATCCGTTTCTACTGCGCCCACCTCAGATGTCATCATGGGTGTTGAGCTTAGGCTTGTACCCTACTTGTTTACGCAAATGAAATTCCACCAGATGATGCTTGCATTATGCAGTGGAGATATTACAAATAACATGCATTTCTTGACAAAGTGCTTGTCTTTGCTCTTCAGACACTTAGCCATTTGGTAATACTGCTTTTGCAGCAAATCATGATTACAATCACTTATCACTTGTTTCAAATTGCTCCCGTCCCGATTTTCTTTGGAAAGCAGGTAAGTAAATAAACTTTTTGTATTTTTTCACACTTTAAACTTTTCACAGACTTTAGTCACAAAGTGCCTTACATAACAACAGTGTTAAAGGAGCAGAACAAATACATAAAAATTAATAAAAGAAATAAGATTAAAATAAGTGAGTAAATTATATTTATATAAAAAAACCAAGCATAAAAATTTAGCCATATGCCTGCTTGAAAAGATGTCAGCAGACTGTGCAAACCTTAAATTAGAAGGCAGGGAGTTTCACAGCTTAGGTGCAGTAACCTCAAAAGCTTGGTCACCACACATCTTTAAGTGGGTCTGAGGAAATATTAAGCGCAGGTCATTTGACCTTGGCAGTTTGGCTGAAGTATATGGATGTAGTAGGTCAATTATATGTTTAGGGTTCTGGCCATGCAGCACTCTGTAGGTAATAGTTAATATCTTATAATGAATCCTGCATTCAATGGGAAGCCAATGAAGTGATTTTGAAATAGGGGTAATATGCACCCATTTGCTTGACATTTTAAACAGTCTAGTAGCAGCATTTTGAATCAACTAAAGACGGACAACACTAATAAATGTAAAAAGGGTACAGTAATCAATAAGAGTTTAAATTAAAGGGTGTGTAAGCATTTTCAAATCTTCTCTTGTCACAACAGTTCTCAGTTTGCTAATATTCCTCAAATGAAAAAAGCAAGATTAGTAAGCTGCTTTACAGGAGTATCAAAAAACAAGGACTGGTTGAAAAATACACCCAAATTTTGCAAGGTTGAACCAGATGCAAGTTTTTGATGATGTTATCTGGTAGATATTAAACATCCATACTAACTTATTTATATTATTACCATAAGTCAGGAGAACTACAAATGTAATGATATGGTATGATGTAACTGATTGTCACTGAGGACAAAATAGCCACTCCTATATATGTAGGAGGGTTCATAGTTAGCTATTTAAACAGATTACAGAAAAGCATCGTTCCAGTATTCTAAACACGTTATCACGACCAACAATCAATCACATCTGTACAAACAGATGAACATTACAGAGCTTCAGCCGAACATGACAGCTCAATACTGCTTTCCTGACAACAACTCATCTTGCAGAAAGATGGTCAGAACCGGTCCTGGGAATATATTCTTGTTGATTTTTCTGTCATGTATATCTGTGTGCACTGTGTATCTGAACCTGCTGGTGATCATCTCCATCTTTCACTTCAAGCAGCTCCACACTCCAACCAACATGCTTGTTCTTTCTCTGGCTGTGGCAGATCTTCTTGTAGGACTGTTTACTATGCCTGTGAATATAATGCAGTTGATGGACTCCTGTTGGTATTTTGGAAACTTGGTGTGCTCTTTGTATTCAGTAATCAATGGTCTCTCAATTTCAGCATCACTCTGCAGTATGGTTCTTATTGCAGTTGATCGGTACATTGCTGTCAGTGATCCTCTGCTTTATTCCACAAAAAACACTGTTTGTAAAACCTCATTGGCCATAATTCTAGGCTGGTCTTTCTCTCTTTTGTACGTCATTATCTATTTGTATTTTAATGAGCATCTCCTTCAATCTCAGATATCCACTAGATGCTATGGAGAGTGTACCGTTTACATAAAATACTACTGGGTGATTGTAGACCTTGTGGTTTCATTTCTGACCCCTTGCTCTGTTATACTTGTTCTGTATCTGATTATTTTTCATGTGGCAAGACGTCAGGCTAAGGCTGTTAGAGCTGTCAGGAAAAGTACCTCACAGAATCACAGAGCTAAAGTTTCAGGTTCCTCTGAAAGCAAAGCAGCAAGGACACTGGGCATTGTAATATTCATGTATCTTGCTTTTTGGATACCATTTTATTTAAGTTCTCTTTCAGTTGAAAGTTTATCTTCTTTGACAATGGTGTGGAATGTCTTTAGCTGGCTGTTATACCTGAATTCCTCAGTGAATCCATTAATATATGCCATATTTTACTCATGGTTCAGAGCTTCAGCTAAGTATATTATGTACTGTAGAATTTGTGAGTCCTCATCTTCAGTGTTGAATTTGTATAAAGAAGATTCTTAACTTGGCCATGGACATTAGCTTAGAAACTGTTTATTTAATTTGTTATTTTATGCATAGCATTGTAGAAATACACTTACTGAAACAAAATATATATTTATATGATAAAAGTGGGGCAAACATTTCTAGATCATATTTGTTTTATC
>BRDA01005749.1:1140-15115 GCA_036984385.1 Crenuchus spilurus | reverse complement strand
AAAGGGGAAATGTGTAATCTGTTATCATTATCTTAGGTGTTTAGATTAAATAGATCACAAACACGTTTAACTGGAGCCATAAGACACACATACAGCCTCCGTTTCATTTTAATTGTAAGTATTGATATTTATTAGTACTCTTATTGGTACTTGGTATCGGCAAGTACTTAAATGTAAGTACTTGTACTCGTACTCGGTTTTAAAAAATGTGGTATCGGTGCATCCCTAGTTAATGGTGAATATTAAACTTAGTGATTAGTTGCATGATGATGCTCCTAAATCTCCAAAATGGTAACTTTACAAAAACATTCTTTAATTTCAATGTAAGTTAATGTAAAAAAAATTACTCTAAGCAATTTCTAGAGCATTTCTATTGGTCTAAATGCCAAGGGCCAAATTTATTAACTTCTCAGAGTATAATCGCTGATCTGGGATCAGTTTATGACATTTATACAGCAAAAAATACAAATATAAAGACTTCCATCCATCCATCTTCTTAATCCTGCACAGGGTCATGGTGAGTCCCTGTACCCCTTCACTGGGCCCTGGGCATGGCATCTAGCTACAGCCAGGACAGGGCACCAATCCATCACTGGTCTCTCAGACAGACACATACACACTAGGGCAATTTAGAGTACCCAACTCATCTCATCTCCACGTTTTGGGGCTGTGGGAGGAAACTGGAGACCCCAGAAGAAACCCACAAGGATGCGGGGAGAACCTCTAAGACCACTGTGCCACCCCAGAGACCTCTAAGCCACTGTGCCACCCCAAATATAAATTTCAGATCAGTGTTCTTATTTTAAGGTGCTTCATAAATTTGGGCCAATGTGAAGGACATCTGCTGAGCACACAATGTACAGAAAACTAAAAATCCACCAAAAATGGACGTTTTTTTTAAGTTATTGGTCTTCCTTACAGTAAGAAATATCATTTTTAAAAAAAATTTAAATTCTTTTTACAATTAATTATATTTAAACCAAACTATACATAATTTGTTACTGTTAAGATTTTTGTTTTGTCCACTGTGACAGTCCTAATTTGGAAATTTGTCATAACAGTGAGTGATACCTACCCTCATTTTGCTCAGGTTCCTGTAGTCATAATATGATTCATACTGATCAGCCAGCTCTCTGCACAGGAGGATGCTGTTCTCCCAACACTGAGGGGGAAAATACAAAGCTGTCATTCAGGACAGTTATATTAACTTCCACTGGAGGGCGCTAGAAGATCAGCAACATCATTTAAACTGAGCCGAGGAAATGCTTGCAGTGTGCTTTGCTGTGATGCTAATTAAATGGAAGCTTTTCTACCCTGCTGCTTCCTAATCCCTCAGCAATGACTCTCACAGATGTCTCCAGACGAGAATACACACAGAGCCTAGACTACAGGAGCAGGGAGGTTTTTCTTTTTTCGAGCGGATGATGAGCACACTGATTATGTAAATTCGGTTTTGTTTTGATGAATAACTAATGGAAAGACAATCTCCAACTGATATTTTGATCACTAGATGATGAGGTCTATGTACGTAAATGTTTCCATGCAACACAGGAATACAAAATAGAGAAAATAAAGGAAAGCGCGAAAAGAAGAAAGGATTCACCATCAAAGCAGGTGTGTCAAGTATGATGTGCACAGTTTTAAGTCTAATTAAGGACAAGGCTTCATGTTACTTTTATCACAGCTGTTGAGTCCAGATTACAGGCAGGTTTGACATCAGTTCTTAAGTATTCGGGTCAAGGACTCGGGTCAAGTTCAGATGTCACACTTTGAGTTGTCCGCAGCCTGTCTCCTGTGTTTTATGGATTATAGCCTAACATTACCTTTGCTTTTTATTACTTATTCTGATTTCCTTCAACATGTTTCAGTCTGGCACCCTGGAGTTGTGACACACAGGTCCAAAAATTAATAATGCAAGACAAAAAAAAAGTAAGAATATGAAGATTTTTAGGCACTAATAACATTTGAAAACTCAAGGTGCTGTTTTTTATTTAACAACAGTCCATAACAGGTGACTGTAAAGGTTCAAATTAAATATAAAAAATTACAGTAGGGTATGCTCTCAAAATTTGGTGCTCAGACTGTGTGTGAATCCAAAATTCAGACCCAGTTGAAGCTTCATTGGACCTTATTCTCATTAGAGGGCACTGCAGACAAAGTGTGTTAAGATAGTGATAAAGCAGTGATGATATTATTTGAGACTAAATGAAAGAAGGAAAAAAGAAAGAAAGAAAGAAAAACAAAACATGAATGTGGGAAGGAAGGAAGGCAACAAGGGAGGGCAAGAAAGAAAGAAAGAACATGAAAAGAGGAAGGAAGGCCAAAAAGGTGACGAAGGGAGGAATGAAGCACAGGAGAAAGAAAAAAGAAAAGAAAAGAAAACATGACGGAAGGAAAACCAAAAGGGTGAGGAATGCAGGAAGGAAGAACAGTAGAAGGAAATTAGTGAGGAAGGAATGACGGCAGGTAAAAAAGAAGAAAGAAAGAAAGAAAGAAAAGAATGAACATGAAAACAGGAAAGAAGGAAGGCAAAAAGGGAGGGCAGGAAAGAAAGAAAAAACATGAAAAGAGGAAGGAAGGCCAAAAAGGTGACGAAGGCAGGAAGGAAGCACAGTAGAAAGAAAAAAAAGAAAAGCAAAGAAAGAAAGAATGAATGAATGGACATGAAAACAGGAAGGAAGGCAAAAAGGGGAAGGAAGAAATGAAATAAAAAGAAAGAAAGAACAGGAAAGAAGGAAAGCACAAATGGGGAGGAAGGCAGGAAGGAAGATAGGTATGAGGAAATATGGAAGGAATGAAGGAAGGCAAGAAAAAGAAAGAAAGAAGAGGTGAGATCCTGAGTGCAGGTACAGTATGGACTGAGACCTTTCCGCGGTCGAAGTTCTGGATGATGGTGAGGTGCAGGTACTCCTTCCTCTGCCACTCGCTCTGCATGGGGTAATTCAGAAACTCCCTCAATGGCCTCTCCGACCACTCCAACAGCTCATCATACAGCAGAAGGGTGTAAGAGGCCTCTACACACACACACACACACACACACAAACACATTATCACAAAAGCATATGCACAAAGCAGCCCTTTCCTCCTGGAGCATCATCAGTCTTCCCCATTAACAGCATTACCTGTATAGTTCTGGGCTTTCATGTGCAGATCGTACAGCTTGTGGATGTAGCGGATGTACATCTCTTCCTTATTCAGCTCTGTTTTATAGAAGTTCTGACAGAGAGAGAGGCATATATAGAAATAAAGACAAACAGAGATGCTGTGAGAAACAGAGATGGAGAGAGAGGCCAAATAGTGTTTTTTCTCTTGCTGTACAAAATTAATGAGGCCAGAGTTGTCCACCCACATAGCCAGGCTCTTGAGGGTGCTTGTTTTGCTGGTTGCTATGGCTTTGGAGTACTAAGAAAGTGAAGAGAAGAAATACAGAATGCTGGGAAAAATTCCAGTGTTGATATGTGAGCAACACAGTCATCACAGATGGATAAGCTTGTCTACTTGACCCTCACAGAGGCTGAACAATTAATAATCCTAACCAGCGCTGCACTAAAATCTTGCCTGAACCTTATTACACCAAACATCTCACAGGCAGTACATTCAGAATTCCTTTTAACTCATTAAAATGTGCCCTCAGAGGAGGTATGACATGCATGTCCATGTTGGCGATACTGAAATGGATCTGTGTATAGAACTAGAGTTTTCTGTGTGGTAGGCCTGAGAGTGTGCAAACATTTAATTCATTAGATTCAACAGAATGATAAATTATTACTAAATTTGTTAAATACATTCACACTATATATACAACATATCTATTAGGGCTGAGCTGGATACATCCGGTACGGATAAAGCATTTGTGATGAGTACATGATATGAGTAAAACTCGTCAATATCCATGCTCGTGCTGAAGGAAAATCCTCATTGGGTAACTGACTGTCTTCACAATCTGTCACACAGAGCGCCCGCCCCTCCCTACAACAGACAGCTCTGGCTGCACAGTCACTCAGTCACACACAGACAGGCACACACACCTTAATCAATATTGTTTAACTTTGTGTGGAAAAAAATGCCAAGAATGTTAAGTAGAAAAAATAAATAATTTTTAAAAATCAGTTTGACCATTAAAAAAAAAAAAAAAAAAAAAAAGGAAGTTGTGTTGAGTATGACAGTATGAAGAGTAAATAGTTCTCTTACTTTTGTGATCAAAAACATTGATTTGAATCTCAATGTTGAAGCTGTTCTGTAAATAGTTTTCAAATAAACAATACATATAGCAACGTCTGATCAATCCATATCAATTTCAGACTTAAAATAATGTACGGGGCGGCACGTTGGCTTAGTGGTTAGCACGTTCGCCTCTCAGCGCTGGGGTCTTGGGTTCGATTCCCCATCTGAGCGGAGTTTCCATGTTCTCCCCGTGTCTGCGTGGGTTTCCTCCGGGGTCTCCGGTTTCCTCCCACAGTCCAAAAACATGGAGGTCAGGTGAATTGGGTACTCTAAAAAAAAAATTGTCCGTAGGTGTGTCTGTGTGTCACCCAGCGATGGACTGGCGCCCTGTCCTGGGCTTAGTTGAATGGTATAATGCCCTGCCCTGCGCCCAGTGAGGGGGTGGGGGACTAACCGCGACCCTAATAAGGATTAAGCGGGTGTGATAATGAATGAATGAATGAATAATGTACGGATTTAAGCCCCACCTACTTCTAGTGAAACCACACCCAATTCTGGTTTAGGCCCCGCCCACTCCGAGTACAGATATGGATACAGATCATTTAGATGGTTGAACAGATACGGATAGTGGTGTACTCGCTCATCCCTAATATCTACACATTCCTGTGCAAAACTCTGACTTTAGTATTAATCTACAATGCAGACCACTTTTAAAAAATGAAAAACCACTCAATGTCCAGGTGTGTCCAAACTTTTGACTATTACTGTACATATTTGTAGTTAAATTAAACATAAAATTTCAGAATGTGTAATTTGAGGAGCATCCACACGAGTGAATGCAAGCTTTTTTTCTCCAAAATGTATCGACACAAACAAAATGAAACTTTTTGAATGTTTAGGAATTCTAACTCAAAAATGTCAAAGATATGCATTATTTTTACTCTAAAGAAATATCTCCTTTTCTACATTACTCTTAAGTGATCAAATCAGCTGTTCTGAACTGCTGAGAACATGCTGGACCAGAGTCTTACAGAAACCCAGTTATTATGACGGCCTGCTTGGCTGAAAGCCCTTTTGTGTGTGATAATCTTCTTTACTACAAAGATATGCACTAAACTGCTGTAAGTCAGTGTGCGTAGGCAGGTAAAGTATTACTGCTGCTGTTGAATGTGCAGAATGTAGCTCACCAGTAGACTGACAGTACAGCCAATCTTCTTCCCATCCACTTCCCCGAGCTTCATACAGTCTCTAAAGAACACACAGTAAACATAACATTTTTACATCTGGTATACAATGGTGTGATATAATACAACAATATCAGTGTTCTGCTGTTAATACTCATGAGAATATTGTGACAGTATTACAGTGTTGTGCAATAGTTTTACAACTATTTAATGAATGGATAAAAATTTCTGGGCATTTATTTGTTGAGAAGAAACAAAATTAATTATACATTAATTAAATATACTGTAATTCAATTTATATAATAAAATAATTATCTAATATTAATTTAAACTAATATAATGTGCCATTATTTAAGTACAAATACATAACATTAATATAAGTAATGATTTAATCCTTTCCAGACCTCCCCTCATGACATAGAAGCGCTGAGCATCTATAACCAAGCAGTAACTATCAGTAGTGTTTCATTTCAGAAAACAAAATTTTTTTGTTATTATAAACTATTTATGTTTATTGCTGTATTTTATCATAACAATATACACAGATCAGTCATGAAATGTATATATTATTCAATTTATTTCAATTTATATATATATATATATATAAAAATTTATTAAATTATTAATTTCATTAATTTGCTTTATTTTCTTTTCATATATAGATAAATTTTACTTTCATTTTGCACTTACATTTTATATTTTTTCATGTAACTTATTTTTACAGTTCTTATTAGTTACATAATTTTATTTATTTATTTTTTATTTATAATCTTTTCTCGTCAATCACTTGTAAAGCACTTTGAACTTCAATCTGATTTGTATGAAAAGTGCTATATAAATAAAGTTTTGATTGATTGACATTAAAACCTCATCCTTGTATCTACACTCATTGTCCCATTTTATCAGCTCACCGGCCCACAACATCACGAATCCTATCCCATACTTCATAGTCATCTTTTGTTACACGCCAGACCCACTTAAGAGTGTTTGTTGCCAAAAAGCTCAATCTTGGTCTCATCTGACTAAAGCATACCACCCCAGCTGAAGTCCCAGCACCTCTTAGCGAACCCCAGACATTTACATTTATTATTGTAAAGTGAGAAAATACTTTTTTTCCATGCAGGCCTCCCAAACAGCTTGTTGGCATGTAGATAGCACCTGAAGGCTGTTATGGAGACTTTGTGACCCCAAGATGCCACTCCTTGTTGCAGTTCTCTAACAGTAAGCTTTGGAGAATTTTTACTTCTCTTACTATCCTCCAGAGGTGGGAGTAAGTCCCTCATGTGCAAGTCACAAGCAAGTCTCAAGTCATTGCCTTCAAGTCTCATGCAAGTCCCAAGTCACTGTGGTGAGAACCAAGCAAGTCAAGTCGAGTCCCTGCTATAAGTCAAGCAAGTCACAAGTCAAGTCATACAAATATGGTCTGATCTGCCCCAGTTTCCACTTTTAAATCAGTATAGACGGTCATATACAAACATGAGTTTTATTTCAACATAAACTAAACCTATTAAACATCAAATAGACCTCAAACATACAATTACATAACTTACTTAATGGCTTACTTCCCCCATCAAGAGTGTCACGCCATTTTTCCATAACCTACTAATACATCTCTCAAAGGTGCTTCTTAATGAACATTTCTGGGCACAAAAAAGTGTTACATCATCAACTAAATAGTAGATCAAATAAAAATAAGTATATAAAAATAAATAAAAACATATTGCCATATATGTTTTTATTTATCTTATTTTTTTGTACACATTTTGTGTGTTTGTTATTTTGTATACATGTGGTTCGGTTAGGTTTGTTTTCACACTGCATTTTTGCAATCGCTCTAAGGACTTTTATTATGACACACCCACGTACTGTCGTCATCACTTACGTGGTGTGCGTCTTCCTACACTTGACACTGATTGGTTTGTAGAAGGACGTGCGTCTGACGTGTTTACTTTTACATAGCGCTGTTTCATTAGTTTAGGTTGCTCTGTTACATCCTTTCTCTCTCATTATTTCAGAAAATAAGTTGCACGTTTCAGTATTTTGTGCATTTTTAAGCTGACTGTTCACATGTTCATCAGACCAAAATTATATTATACATTTGGTCTCCTCCTCGCTCCGTGTGCTACAACGGCTCCTTATTGCTGCTGTTGAGCGTTCTACGTGGTGCATGCACTGTAAAGTAAGCTGATCCTGCTTCAAAATATAATCTTTTAACGTAAGGCCAAGTAAAAAAAAAAAATTGGTGATCATCCTTTTTCACTAAAATTTTGGGTCGGGGGGGAGGTGTTTTTTTTTTTTTTTTTTTTTTGATGGTAGAAAAGTATTGTGGCGGCTCTTGGGGGTGTCGGCCAATCAGATGGCTGCGTGTCGTACGGTATTTGCATAAAGTTCTCTTGTGTGTTTATGGGGTCTATTTTGTAATTATTTGGGGTCTTTAAGAGGGGATTTTTGTATGTGTAATGACTGTTAGTTGTAGTCTAGTCTCTATGAGTTATTTTAGTGTGTTTTAGTTAAGTTACCGCTAATGTGTGTCTTAGTCAGTTATTCTGTCTTATTTACAGAACCGGCCCTCCGTCTGCTTCTCTGTGTGTGAGTCTGCGTGCACGCTGCGATAATAATTATTATAATATATTACAGTTAGTTAAAATAATCCATTGTATTTTATTTCATTAGATAACAGGGAAATGAAACGAATTTTATTGGCCGACTGCAGTGTTTTTACGATGCTGGCCACTGCAAAAGCCATGATTTGTATCACAAAAACGACCGGCCGTTGGTATTGACAGTGAAGTGTACTGCACATGTGCAGAATTGATTTGGGATCACGTCATTGGAAGCATGCAAAATTTGAATGATTCTAGGCCAAACGAGGGTGTTTGGCGCGTTTTTTTTGTGTATTTAAAAAAAAAAAAAAAAAAAAAAAAAAAGGTCAGGTGCTTTTTAGAGGGTCGGGCGGGGATGATCACCAATTCTTTTTTTCTACTTGGCCTAATCTAACTTTGTTTTGAAATTGCAAATATTTCAATAAAAAACAAGTCTTTTCGAGTCATCTGTGTCAAGTCTAAGTCAAGTCTCAAGTCATAAAGACCAAGTCAAAGTCAAGTCGAGTCGTTCACCAGCGTTACTCAAGCAAGTCTCGAGTCCTCAAAATTGCGACTCGTGTCTGACTCGAGTCAAGTCATGAGACTCGAGTCCCCCACCTCTGCTATCCTCCTCACTGTGCATGGTGCCAAGATAAATTTGCCTCTTTGTCCAGGCTTGTTTACCACTGTTCCATTTGTTTTAAACTTCTCGATGACTCCTCTGAATATAGATATGGACAGGTTGTAGCAATTTCCTGATGTATGAAGGTCGACACACATCTGCCTTACTTGAATGGTGTGTTCTCTTGTCCTTCCAATGTTGACAAGTGTATAAGAGAAATAGGCCTCTGTGTCACGTCATATTTATACCCCAGGGACACAGGAAGTGATGAATTACTAATTAAAGGTTCCTAGATACCCTGTTCAACTTTATATACTATGACAGAAATGCTTCAATTACATTTATTTCTAGGAATTGTTAGGGGTGCCAATAATTGTGGAACTGGGGATTTTATGAAAAATAATAATTTCTTAGTCAGGGATTTGTTTAGTTAAAGATTAAAATTTTCTAAAATGTTCAGGGTGAGATTATATTTCTGCAAGCAAAAAAAAAACACCAATTAATTAATTTTAATGCTTTTAACACATCCTAACCAGAGGTACCAATAATTTTGGAGGGCACTGTGGGTGCACTTTGTAGTTTTATAATTACAGACTGTAGTCCTCAACTGCTACCCAGGCACCATGGAAAAGGGTTGCCCATCGCTTTGGGCATGTGTTCTCACTGCCCCCTAGGGTGTGTGTTTCACTGCATGGATGGGTTAAATGCGGAGGTCAAATTCCTTTTTTGTGCAATCACATTGGCCAGTAATTGTGCACTTTATCACTTTATCACTGTACCAGCACAGAGCGGGTATCATTTGGGTGGTAGATACATGGTTTCAAATAATGAGCTTAAATGTCTAAGCCACTGTATTATATCTTCCACTCACATTACTGTATGCTAACAGTGTGGGGTCATCTCACCTGTAGTCAAGCAGTCTCTCCATGAGGCGAGTTACAGTGGCGATGAGCGAGATTCCACTCTCCCTCCATGTTTCTCTCTCTATCTTCTTTAAAAGACTAAAGCAAACACACAGACATGTACAGAGAAGAGCATCATTCAATCGTAAGCTCTGATAACAGATAATACACTCATTCTCTTTGCCTCCTCTTCATCAATACTCACACACATACACACCCTACATGCACACCTACCCGTGAGAATAGTGTGGCTTACCTAGGATATGGACCAAACAGAGGAATTCTACTCCAGGAAAGCAGAGACGGAATAAAGTCATATTAATAGATTAATGTCAGCAACGTGCACTCAGACTAGTTAGTACATGGTTAGTACTGTTAGTGCAGAAAAGACTGATACAGAAAATAAAGTAACCACAGAGATGAGTATCAAATCAAGTTCACTCGAAGTTGGCTCGTTTCCAAGTTCGTAAAGATGTAGATGAGAAAGAATTACACAGACAGGCTGGATAACACTGCTTTAAAGCCCATGTCAACTTTGATTCAAACATTTATATGATTCAAAAATAGTTTTAAACGGCCCACATCCCACTTTTTTGTTCTATTTTATCTCCACTTATTAGTGCCTCTCCAAATATTAGGATATTATGAAAAAGTTCATTTTTGGTTCATATTTTCACTCAAAAAGCTAAACTGTCATACATTTTATATTCATTACACATAAAATGACATTATTCAGCATCTTTTTGTTTTAATTAGGGGTGCAGGAAAAAATCGCTTCGAGCTCGAATCGCGTTTCTCACATCGAACGATTCAGAATTGATTCTCGTTTTCAAAAAATCTATTTTTTTTGTGGGTGCGGATGTGCCTTTTCAGCCACCGTAGTGCTAGACAAAACAAGGAAGCAGCATGCACAGTAAATCTGCCAGTGTTAAATCAACACTATTAGAGTTAAATTAACACTGAGGGTGTCAAAATCTAACACTCTCAGTGTTAATTTAACTCTAATAGTGTTGATTTAACATTGGCAGATTTACTGTTGTGGGTTATGTACAGGCATGCAAGCCAAGCTAGTCTTTGAAAGCAACCATTTGGAAACACTTGGGATTTTACCGTCAACCCGGCCCAGGTAAGAAAGGGGTTGACGTGACTCATGTGATTTGCAGAGATTGGAAAGAATCGGAAAAAAAATTTACAAACCGGATTCCAAAAAAGTTGGGACACTAAACAAATTGTGAATAAAAACTGAATGCAATGATGTGGAGATGGCAAATGTCAATATTTTATTGGTAATAGAACATAGATGACAGATCAAAAGTTTAATCTGAGTAAATGTAACATTTTAAAGGAGAAATATGTTGATTCAAAATTTCACAGTGTCAACAAATCCCAAAAAAGTTGGGACAAGTAGCAATAAGTGGCTGGAAAAAGGAAATTGAGCATATAATGAACAGCTGGAAGACCAATTAACACTAATTAGGTCAATTGATAACATGATTGGGTATAAAAAGAGCTTCTCAGAGTGTCAGTGTCTCTCTGAAGCCAAGATGGTAAGAGGATCACCAATTTCACCATTGTTGCGCAGAAATACCAGAATGGTGTTACCCAGCTTAAAATGGCAAAGGCTTTTAAGTTATCATCATCAACCATGCATGACATCATCAAAAGATTCAGAGAATCTGGAACAATCGCTGTGTCTATGGGTCAAGGCTGTAAAACTCTACTGGATGCTCGTGATCTCAGGGCCCTTAAACGTCACTGCACCTCAAACAGGAATGCCACTGTCAAGGAAATAACAGAATGGGCTCAGGAGTACTTCCAGAAAGCATTGTCAGTGAACTCAGTCCACCGTGCCATCCGCCGTTGCCAGCTGAAACTCTACAGTGCAAAGAGGAAGCCATTTCTAAGCAAGCTCCACAAGCTCAGATGTTTGCACTGGGCCAGGGGTCTTTTAAAATGGAGTGTGGCAAAATGGAAGACTGTTCTGTGGTCAGATGAGTCATGATTTGAAGTTCTTTATGGAACACTGGGACGCCATGTCATCCGGACCAGAGAAGACAAGGATAACCCAAGTTGTTATCAACGCTCCGTTCAGAAGCCTGCATCACTGATGGTATGGGGTTGCATGAGTGCTTGTGGCATGGGCAGCTTGCATGTTTAGAAAGGCACCATTAGTGCAGAGAACTATGTTAAGGTTCTAGAACAAGATATGCTCCCATTTAGTCGTCATCTTTTTCAGGGAAGACCCTGCATTTTTCAACAAGATAATGCCAGACCACATTCTGCAGCATTCACAACATCATGGCTACGTAGGAGAAGGATTCGGGTACTGAAATGGCCAGGCTGCAGTCCAGATCTTTCACCCATAGAGAACAAAGCGACAAAGAAGGCCCAAGACGATTGAACAGTTAGAGGCCTGTATTAGACATGAATGGGAGAGCATTCCTATTTCTAAACTTGAGAAACTGGTCTCCTCTGTCCCCAGACGTCTGTTGAGTGTTGTAAGAAGAAGGGGGGATGCCACACAATGGTAAAACTGGCCTTGTCCCAACTTTTTTGGGATTTGTTGACACCATGAAATTTTGAAACAACATATTTTTCCCTTAAAATGATACATTCTCTCAGCTTAAACTTTTGATCTGTGATTTGTGTTCTATTCTGAATAAAATATTAGATGCTGGCACCTCCACATCATTGCATTCAGTTTTTATTCACAATTTGTTTAGTGTCCCAACTTTTTTGGAATCCGGTTTGTATTTGTGACCCCAAGAATCGATTCTAGATCGATTTGTTCTATTCCCAAACATTCGCAGCCCTAGTTTTAATGTTGATACTGTTGGAATAGCAAATAACTTAAACTCAAAATGAAATATTCTAATAAACTGAGATTCAGGATTTCTGTCACTTCATGTATAATTAAAAATATAACTGCTTACTTAAAAAAATTAATTAATAACTGAATAAATTGAATATCAACATATCCACAGTACTCTATTTTTTATGTGGAACTGTATGAAATTTTTTTCACCTCACATTTACAGTATTTATTATACACTACTCACAAAAAGTCAGGTATATTTGGTTTTCGGGTGAAATTTTGGGATGACTCTAAAATACGCTCTTAACCTTTACAGGTGAAATTAATGTAACCGCCTCTAAACTTTTGCATTCACATGTCCAATTGTTCAGAGTTTCAGTACTTTTTGCACAACTTGCTGTTCTCTAACAAGGAGGTTAACAGTAAAATTCACAACAGCTGTTTGATCCATGAATCCAACAATACACTTCCTGGTTCAATTAGACTTGGTTCACATTTTGACGTCATGACACCAAGACGACACCTAACAACTGATCATCAGTATCTCACCATTGTGAGGCTTCAAACAGGATGCTCTTAGACAGAAATGACCACTGAGCTTAGAGTGTCACAGAGTGTCATCAGCAGGTTGTAACAGAGATACAGAGAGACTAGAAGAGTCGCAGAAAGGCATAGAAGTGGACGTCCTTTGGTCGCATCCCACACTGATGACTGCTTCATTGTGAACAGTGCCCTGAGGAACCGGATGATGATGCCACACAACTTTATAATAATTTAATTTAATTAATTATTTTTTATTTATTTAATTTAATATAATAATAAAAACACTTTATAATAACTTTCATTAATAAGCCATTAACTAATCATTAATAACTGTGAACAAATCTGTTGTTTATCAGAAATTAGCAGACAGGGGCTTTAAATGTCATGCAGTGAATAAAGACAGAAATGGTAATCTGGGAACCCTCCAGCTTGGCGCTAGCTTAAGCAAACAGAGCAGTGTAAATACTGCACTGAAGATATGGCCTTGGACTGGGCACAGAGACACTGCTATATATTCACAAAGACAGATACAGAGACTTACACACACACCCACATACACACACACAGCTGAGCACATGCAGGGCAACCAACCTGCTGAGAGCACAAAAGGAGACCTCAACAAGTGCACTCACAAACGTAAATATTTACCCACCCCTCTATCTCTCAACCCACATCAACACACACAATTATAGCTTGTTGTTGGTCCATGAGCAGCATGTACATCTATCTGAACACAGCAGTTCACACTCTGTAAGGCCAAATCAGATAGCAAGTGGACAGATTTGTACAAAAATGTACACATTTGTGGAAACAGAAGCGTTTTGCTGATACTCCCATGAGATTACACTCACATGCTGTTGAACAGCTCTCTGTATGTTTCGTCTCCTTTGCCCTCTGACATCAGACTGTCCAGCTTGTCTATAAGCTTTGCCTCCACCTAAGACAAAATCATGACCAATCATAGACTCAATGATTTAACATCTACAGTTCTGCATTAAAAATAAAAATAATTTCACATGAAGTGATTTCAAGCTTTTTCTTGTTTTATTGCTGGATCAGTTTGCTCATGAATCCCAAATTATTATATTTATAATAATATCTTTTTTCATAATAATAATAATAATAATAATAATTATTATTATTATTATAAATGTTTAAAAACT
>BRDA01005748.1:286-12092 GCA_036984385.1 Crenuchus spilurus | reverse complement strand
AGTGGAGGAGAACCGTTGTCTCTGGACACCACCTGGACTTTGAAGTCTCTGAACTGCTCATAGTCGAATGACCTCACAGCATGGATCACCCCTGTGTCTGCATTAATGGACAAAAATGAGAACACTGGGACACCGTTGACCTCACTGGACACCAGAGAATACAGCACTGTGCCATTCTGCCTCCAGTCTGGATCTCTCGCAGTAACAGAACAAATAGAGGTTCCTGGTTTGTTGTTCTCAGCTACATAAGCACTGTAGGACTGCTGATCAAACACAGGTGGGTTATCATTCACATCTGATATTGATAAATGAATAGTCTTAGTAGAAGAAAGTGGTGGTATACCATCATCAGAGGCAGCAATTGTAATGTTATAGTCCATTAAAAGCTCACGGTCCAGTGGACCAGTGGTCACTATGGAATAAAAGTTTTTGATAGAGGGGTTCAATTTGAACGGAACATTTCCCAGAATATTGCAGTGAATCTGTTGGTTTCCACCAGAATCTTTATCTTGTACATTGATGATACCCACCTCTGAGCCAGGCACTATGTTTTCAGAAACCGGGTTGGAGATGGACTGAATAACAATATCAGGCTCGTTGTCATTTAAATCTGTGATTTCAACAATCACTTTGCTATTGGATGCCAGTCCTAGTCCATCTTTTGCTTGTATTCGAAGTTCATAAAGTGATTCTTCTTCATAGTCAATATGACCAATCACTTTAATTTCACCACTGACCTTATCCAAAGAAAATGTCCTGGCTGCTTTATCGGAGAGTCGACTAAATTCATATGTTACTTCTCCATTTATGCCCTCATCTACATCTGTTGCAGTTACAGTAAGCACAGGGGTCCCTATGGCACAGTTTTCAGGTAGATTTGCCTTATAAGTCGATTGACTAAACACTGGAACATTATCATTAGCATCTAGTACAGTGATACTAATAACAACAGTGCCAGATCTCTGTGGATTACCACCATCAGTGGCTGTAAGCAACAACGTCAGGTACTTTTCCTGTTCACGGTCAAGCTCTTTATCCAGTACCATCTCACAATATTTACCACCATCAACGTTGCTTCTGGTACGCAAAGAAAAATGATCATTCCTCTCCAGAGAATATCCTTGAACATTGTTTTGTCCAACATCAGCATCGTGAGCCTCGCCTAAAAGAAACACGGTTCCTTTTACAGCCGATTCTCTTATCTCAAGTTTAATCGCGTCGGTTGAAAACTGAGGGGCATTATCATTGATATCTTCAATCTGCACCGTGACAGCATGAAGCTCCAATGGCTTCTCCAACACCAGATTGTATTTTAAAATGCACGACGGCCTAGAGCCACAAAGCTCCTCTCGATCAACACCTTCTGCCACGGTCATCTTACCGGTGCTGTGTTTAATGTCCATGAAACGCTTCCCGCTGCCATCTACATTCAACCGAGCCTTTCTGTCCGAAAAGCTTTTAGAATCCAAACCGAGATCTGCCGCAATGTTCCCCACCACCGATCCGAGCTTCATCTCCTCTGGCATGGAGTAGATTAAATCGCCATGACTGCCTCGCAGAGAAAGAGCGACAAGGACAAACACAACACAACGTAATCCTGTTTCCTTCATGACTAATGTTATCAGTTCAATACAGTACAAATCAGTTCAATAATAATCCACAACATGCGATCTTCTGATACAACGACTGTCTTTGTGCGTCCAAAATGAGAAGAAATTCCATCTGAAAACAAATGATAGGAGGAGTCCTCCACATGACTCGTAGGCTTGACTGATAGCGACACTCTGAGGTAAATATTAGAATTACATGCTTCTATTAAAAAAAAAATTGCAGTATACCCAAAACATGAATATTCGTCGTTTTAAAAGCGAGATTAGAATGGAAAATGCATTGTACTTTTTATACAGCTCATGCGCATCCCGCTACAAATGTTGTACAACTATTTCCAATAGACATCATTCATTGCTGATGCATACGAGTTTGTTTAAGACCAAAAGAACCTGCTTCAAAATTCTGCAACAGTCTGTTTCATTATTAAGATGATTCGACGTTAGACCTCATCATGCAGTAAAAATAAGACTTTAGCTCAGCTGTAAAATGTGACATTTTACACTGCTTTTTTCAGTTAACTCAAATTGAATACACCAGCCTTGATCCAAATCAAGCATCTTAGTTTAGTCAAAAGCCTAACTCAGCTAAATTAAATAAAAAATTTATTAAAATTCCATGCAGCTGAGCTGCTTTAACACAAAATGGTATCATCACAACCTCCTGACCTTTGTATTCACGATCTAGCGATCTGAAAGTAAATATACTGACAGCTGCACCAATAATACCCAATTAATTAAGACTATATTTCTTTTTACCATTAGACCAGCTCGAGTTCTGTTCGTTTGTTTGTTTTTTTGTTTGTGTAACATTGCATTTCGCTATGTTAGTTCTGAATGGTGCAGCTTTTTAAAAGCATTGGCCCCGTTATCAAAAGATCATGAGTTCAAACCCCTGATGATGTAGCTAATCATAACTGAAGTTGCTGAAGATGGCGAGTTGCACTGTGTGCAGTAACAAATCACAGCTAGTGGAGATTGATTAATTCACAATATTTTATGTTTTCCAAACTGAAATGCAGTAGTAAGACGTGTTCGAAGCACTTTTGACGAAACTATTGAGTTTAAAATGGAATAGGGACCTCAAGTTGAGTTGACTCACAGAAAATGTTAAGTTTACCTGAATTCATCTTAAAATTTTAAATATTTAGTATAGTTATATTCAAAGAACTTAATTTTCTTCGGTTCTTTTCCCGGAGCTCTAAAGACTCCCGAAAGATGTCACGTTTTTCTGCATGACATCAAAGTAAAACGTGTCTAAACCACAGATTGATATGGCTATAAGTCGAATTTAATTTAAAAGCAATTATTAAAGAACAAAACAAAAACTGAAACAGTCAAGATGACATTATGATCTGAATATAAAAAAACATATGAGAAATACAAAGAATGAAAAGTTATGTAAAGTCCAATGAAAGAATCACGGAGGTAGAGAATATATTACAAATATTACTCAATTAGTTTCTGTAATTGACTTGAAAAATGTGCACGCGTTCTTAATGACAAAATTGAATTAGCCATGGAATTTATGTATTTGTATATAATTCAATTTGATTTAAAGAAGACAATTTATATTCTAAAATGTTACATTTTTCCAGTTAACATTAATTATCATTCAAGATATTATTATTATTAATTATTATTATTATTATTATTATTATTATTATTATTATTATTATTATTTTATTTATCAACTTCATAATGCTCCACTGTTTCACCTACAGCAAATACTAAGCCTTGGTGCTGAATTTCAGTTATATAAAAATCAGATGCAAAACACCAATTATCCCAACTGCAAACACGCCACTAGTATACTTACATCAAACATCCACTAATATGTTTAATTTTAGTGCAAATGATAATGTTAATCAGAAGTTTTGCAACGGAAATCTAAACTGTATTGCTCTGCATCGGGGCCGGCGGTAGCATAGGACAAGGGTGGGCTCAGCCCACCCAAGTTTGACTCTTGCCCACCCAATCAGCTGAACAGCTCTTGTTTCGTGCTCTTCTTTTATCTGGGTCACACTCTAGTTTAAGTGTTAATACTTTAACTTCTTTTTACCGTGAGCATGTATCGCTTCTTTAAGCCTATCAGTAAGTCTAGCATTGAGGTATCCCCAACAGCTCCCGCTGCTGCCCATGCTGAAATGTCTCCCCCTGAGCGGGTTACCTGCTCCGTCTCCTCCTCTGTCCGATCAGAAGACACCCTGCCGACTAGCTTCTCTGCATGTAGCACAAGCACCCCTGATGCTAGTCCTACTATAGCCACATCTCCAGACCCAACGCAGGTCCTTCCTCTTGCCGTTTCAGCGCCAGGTCCTACCGTTGCGGACCTGAATAGCACTGCGCCCACACAGCCAGTGCTAGCTAACTATCCAAAACGTGCCTTCACCAATACGTTCCACTCATTCAACCCGGCGTGGTACCGCACTAGACCTTGGCTGGAATACTCTGTGGCTCGGGACGCATGTTTCTGCTTCCAGTGTCGTAATTATTCAACAGGCAACGAGAGGGACACGGTGTTTACTTTGCGGGGGTTTAACAACTGGAAAGCAGCTCTGGAAAGCGGGAGAGGCTTGCAAAAGCACGCATCCAGCCACAGTCACGTGCTGGCTGCTAAAGCATGGGCTGAGCGGCAGCACAGATAGGCAACAGGAGAAACTATGGCTTCTATGCTAGTGGGTAAAACACAGGTCGAAAAAACCGGTACTATGTTAAAAGCATTGGTGATGTCATCAAATTTATCTGTGGTAACGAGCTAGGGCTCCGTGGTACAACTGAGAGGCTTGACCAAGGAAAAGCTGATGATGCTGGTCTATTCTTGAAACTTTTTGAGTACACCCTTGAAAAAGATAAGAAGTTGGCTGACATTACCAAAAACATCCTCCTAAATGCAAAATACACATCCAAAAACATACAGAATGAAATTATTGAAACATTGGCAAACATGGTAATTGAAGAGATACAAAACAGATATAAAAACGCAGATTCCAGTGGGTTTTGTCTGAAATGTGATGGGACCAGGGATAGATGTAATGTTAAAAATCTGTCCATCATTATCAGATTTGTGTGTAAATCAGTCCCAGAAGAACATCTAATTGGCCTGGTGGACTTGCCTCAATTAGATGCTGAATACATGTCCACAGAAATACTGAGGTATCTTGCAGATGTTGGCTTCAGTGGAGAACACATTGTGAGTCAATGTTATGATGGAGCATCAGTGATGAGTGGAGTAAAAGGTGGTGTGCAGGCCTTAATTCAGAGCAAAACTGGCAAATACATCCCTTACATTCACTGCTACAACCACGAGATACACCTAGTTGTAGTACATGCAATGCAGAGTGAGCCAGTTATCTTTACAATTTCTTTCGACACCACTTTGTGTGTCAAAATTATGATGCCCCATGTCTGAAAAAGCTTTTGGAAATCAGATGGACTAGTCATTATGTTGGAAATCAGATGGACTAGTCATTATGATGTGACAAAATGTTTAATTGACAACGAGGAGCGTGTACTGAAAATTCTAAAGGAAATCTCAGATGATGACAATATTCTGTCCTTTGTGCACAGAAGCATCAGGCCTGCTTACACAAATTAAAAAGCATCACTTCTTTGAAATTGGAAACTTTTTGGAGAGAGTACTTGTTCTTCTAAAACCTGCAAACACAATGCTGCAGTCCCACTCCACTGATATGTCTGCTGCATGTACTGTTGTTGGGGCTTGTCTGGAGGCCTTAAAACAACTTAGGACAGAATGCTCCACAGAACGGGCTCAGGACATTGACGATGCTCCTCCTGCTAAGCGACAGCGGGTATTGTTTAATAAAAGAGCATCTCTCAACATATTAGACAGGGCCATTTCAGAACTAGAGAACAGATTTTCCCAAAAAAACAGAGACCTGATGAATGCCATTTCATGTCTCCTGCCCCAGTCAGCCAACTACCTTGACCCCACACTTTTGCTCCCTCTACACAGTCTTGCTGGATCTAAAGAGACTGAATGTCTCAAAAATGAAATACTTGTGGCAAAACCACTGCTGCTTAATTAAGAAGTGCCCAAATGAAAAAGACCTGTCCACTCTGTGTTTCAACCTGCAGGAATACAAGAATGCTTTTCCTGAACTTCATAAACTCTATGTCACAGCACTTGTAATAGGTGTGTCTTCTGCATCCTGTGAGAGTTCCTTCTCCACACTATCAAGAGTCCTAAGCCCTTTCCGCCACACCATGCTTCACAAGAGAAATTTTTTTTTGTCATTTTGGCCCATGAAAAGTCTATCACAAACCAATTAGACACGAATGACTTTGTCAAAAAATTTGCCCAAAAAAACAGAAGACTGATTCTGTAGTTTTTCACAGTTTGCATTTTTGCAGTAGCTGTTCTCTTTTTGTTCTACTGTTGTATATATATATATTAAAAAAAAAAAAAAAAAAAAAAAAACTAGATATAATGCAGTCACAGAAGGTCACAAATCTGTGTACTTTCTGTGATGGTCCCAAGCCCAGATAAATGGAGAGGGTATATATGTATATCTTTGTGTTTACTAGGGCTGTATTTAATCCCCATAAAACAAACAAATATAGCCTAATAGTTTGTGTCTATGTTTATATTTGCCCACCTACATTTTCAGTCTGCCCACCCAGCTACAGTGGGCTAGAACCGGGCCTGCTCTGCATAGAGATGGATTAAGTTAATATTTCAATGGTGGATCAGCGAACTTAGTAATCAACTTAGTAGCAGTAACATGACACTAATTAGACCCCAATTACAAAACAAAGAAGCCAATATATAGAAAGAAAGAAAGAAGGAAAGAAAGAAAGAAAGAAAGCAAATGCACTGGAGATAGTTCACTTAACCACGGTACTGATGTTGAAACAACCATAAAAGCCTTAAAGATTTCAAAAAAATAACCAAATATTTCATTAACAAAAACTGACCACAAAAATTTTTAAATATTAAACCCGCGAGTCTTACCTCCAAAGTTTCTCCTGCATCACAGAAACTGATGATATTTGCCTCCTCTGGGCTCTTCCTCAGAGTCCCACCAGCAGGAAGTGTGTTATCATTGTAGGACCTGATGAACTTGAAGTCACTGGTGTGGGAGCCTGTTGTTAGATACGAGTCATAATTGTAAGAACTACGCAGAGTTCCAGCTCCCTCAACCTCTGCATAGTTGGGAGGGAGATACGCGCTGGGAATGGCCACTGCTCCATCAAACAACAATCTGGGCTTTCTCCTGCGGCAGAACCTCACAGCCAAGATGAGGATAATGAAGGTCAGGAAGAAGGTGGACACACAAACCAGCGCAATGATCAAATAGGACGTGAGTTTGGAGCTGCTCTCCTCATAAGTCATGTCTTTCAGTTCTGGAAGTTCAGCGAGATTATCAGAAATCAGTAAATACACAGAACAGCTTGTAGAGAGAGGGGGCTGTCCATTATCTTTGACTGAAATAACAAGCTGCTGCTTCATACTGTCAGAGTCACTGATGTCCCGCTGTGCCCTGATCTCTCCACTATGGAGACCGATGGTGAAAAGTCCTGGATCAGTAGATTTTACAATGTGATAGGACAGCCACGCGTTCTGTCCAGAGTCAGCATCCACAGCGATCACCTTGGAGAGCAGAGAGCCGGACAGAGCGGCTTTAGGGACCATCTCAGTCATCAAAGACTTTCCCTCTGGAGCAGGGTATAATATCTGTGGAGAGTTATCATTCTCATCTGTTATGAACACGCTCACAGTCACGTTACTGCTGAGTGGAGGAGAACCGTTGTCTCTGGACACCACCTGGACTTTGAAGTCTCTGAACTGCTCATAGTCGAATGACCTCACAGCATGGATCACCCCTGTATCTGCATTAATGGACAAAAATGAGGACACTGGGACACCGTTGACCTCACCGGACACCAGAGAATACAGCACTGTGCCGTTCTGCCTCCAGTCTGGATCTCTAGCAGTAACAGAACAAATAGAGGTTCCTGGTTTGTTGTTCTCAGCTACATAAGTGCTGTAGGACTGCTGATCAAACACAGGTGGGTTATCATTCACATCTGATATTGATAAATGAATAGTCTTAGTAGAAGAAAGTGATGGTATACCATCATCAGAGGCAGCAATTGTAATGTTATAGTCCATTAAAAGCTCACGGTCCAGTGGACCAGTGGTCACTATGGAATAAAAGTTTTTGATAGAGGGGTTCAATTTGAACGGAACATTTCCCAGAATATTGCAGTGAATCTGTTGGTTTCCACCAGAATCTTTATCTTGTACATTGATGATACCCACCTCTGAGCCAGTTACTATGTTTTCAGAAACCGGGTTGGAGATGGACTGAATAACAATAACAGGCTCGTTGTCATTTAAATCTGTGATTTCAACAATCACTTTGCTATTGGATGCCAGTCCTAGTCCATCTTTTGCTTGTATACGAAGTTCATAAAGTGATTCTTCTTCATAGTCAATATGACCAATCACTTTAATTTCACCACTGACCTTATCCAAAGAAAATGTCCTGGCTGCTTTATCGGACAGTCGACTAAATTCATATGTTACTTCTCCATTTATGCCCTCATCTACATCTGTTGCAGTTACAGTAAGCACAGGGGTCCCTATGGCACAGTTTTCAGGTAGATTTGCCTTATAAGTCGATTGACTAAACACTGGAACATTATCATTAGCATCTAGTACAGTGATACTAATAACAACAGTGCCAGATCTCTGTGGATTACCACCATCAGTGGCTGTAAGCAACAACGTCAGGTACTTTTCCTGTTCACGGTCAAGCTCTTTATCCAGTACCATCTCACAATATTTACCACCATCAACGTTGCTTCTGGTACGCAAAGAAAAATGATCATTCCTCTCCAGAGAATATCCTTGAACATTGTTTTGTCCCACATCAGCATCGTGAGCCTCGCCTAAAAGAAACACGGTTCCTTTATCTGCTGATTCTTGTATCTCAAGTTTAATCGCATCGGTTGAAAACTGAGGGGCATTATCATTGATATCTTCAATCTGCACCGTGACAGCATGAAGCTCCAATGGCTTCTCCAACACTAGATTGTATTTTAAAATGCACGACGGCCTAGAGCCACAAAGCTCCTCTCGATCAACACCTTCTGCCACGGTCATCTTACCGGTGCTGTGTTTAATGTCCATGAAACGCTTCCCGCTGCCATCTACATTCAACCGAGCCTTTCTGTCCGAAAAGCTTTTAGAATCCAAACCGAGATCTGCCGCAATGTTCCCCACCACCGATCCGAGCTTCATCTCCTCTGGTATGGAGTAGATTAAATCGCCATGACTGCCTCGCAGAGAAAGAGCGACAAGGACAAAGACAACACAACGTAATCCTGTTTCCTTCATGACTAATGTTATGTAAGAGCCACAAATCAGTTCAATGATAATCCACAATTTACCATGCGATCTTCTGATACAACGACTGTCTTTGTGCGTCCAAAATGAGAAGAAATTCCATCTGAAAACAAATAATAGGAGGAGTCCTCCACATGACTCGTAGGCTTGACTGATAGCGACACTCTGAGGTAAATATTAGAATTACATGCTTCTATTTTCAAAAAATTGCAGTATACCCAAAACATGAAAATTCGTCGTTTTAAAAGCGAGATTAGAATGGAAAATACATTGTACTTTTTAGACGCTAGCTCATGCGCATCCCGCTACAAATGTTGTACAACTATTTCCAATAGACATCATTCATTGCTGATGCATATGAGTGTTTAAGACTAAATGAACCTGCTTCCAACTTCTGCAACAGTCTGTTTTTATTATTAAGATGATTCGACGTTAGACCTCATCAAGCAGTAAAAATAAGACGCCAACTCAGCTGTAAAATGTGACATTTTACACTGCTTTTTCCAGTTAACTCAAATTGAATACACCAGCCTTGATCCAAAACAAGCATCTTACACAGTAAACCTGCCAGTGTTAAATCAACACTATTAGAGTTAAATTAACACTGGGAATGTAACATTTTGACACCCTCAGTGTTCATTTAACTCTAATAGTGTTAATTTAACACTGACATATTTACTGTGTAGTTTAGTCAGAAGCCTAACTCGGCTAAATGGAATACATATTTTTATCAATATTCCATAACAGCTGGGATGTTTTAACACAAAGTGGTATTATTTCAACCTCCAGACATTTGTATTCATTACCTCATGATCTCAAGTATACAGACAGCTGCGTCAATCATACGCCTATATTTTTATTTACCATTAGAACAGTTCGAGTTCTGTTTGTTTGTTCATTTGTTTGTTTGTGTAACATTGTATTTTGCTGTGTTATTTCTGAATGGTGCAACTCTTTACGCACTGGTCCAGTTATCAAAAAATCATGAGCTCAAACCCCTGATGATGTGTAGCTGATCATAACTGATGTGGCTGAAGATGGTGAGTTGCACTGTGTGCAGTAACAAATCTCAGCTAGGAGAGATTGATTAATTCATTATATTTAATGTTTGCCTAACTGAAATGCAGTAGTAAAACATATGATTTCAAAGTACTAAACTATGGAGTTTGAACTGGAATATAGGGACCACAAGTTGAGTTAAGTCACAAAAAAAATATTTGTAGCTGAATTAATCATTAAATGTTAAATATTTAGTATACTGAAATATTCAATTAACTTAATTTTATTTGTGTTCTTTTCCCAGAGCTCTAAAGACGCCCGAAAGATGTCACGTTTGTCTGCATGACATCAAAGTAAAACATGTCTAGACTAAAGATTGATATGGCTGTAAGTCGAATTCAGTTTAAAAGCAATTGGCAAAGTACAAACGAAAACACTGAAACAGTCAAGATGAGATTATGATCTAAACATGAGAAACATATGAGAAATACAAATAATTAAAAGTTCTGTAAAGTTCAAGGAAAGAAAGAACGAGGTAGAGAATATATTACAAACATTATTCAATTAGTTTCTGTAATTGACTTGAATAATGTGCACGCCAGTTCCAAATGACAAAATTGAATTAGCCATAGAATTTATGTATTTGTATATAATTAAATTTGATTTAAAGAAGAATATATATATATATATATACTAAAACGTTATATTTTTCCAATTAACATTAACTATCATTCAATTTATGAGTATAGTGTTATTATTATTATTATTATTATTATTATTATTATTATTATTATTATTATTTTATTAACTTTATAGTACTCCACTATTTCAGCAAATACTAAGCCTTGGTGCTCCACTTCAGTGATATAAAAACCAGATGACAAACACCAATTATCTCAAATATGCAAAAACGCCACTAATATACTTATATCAAACATCCATAAATATGTTTAATTTTAGTGCAATGATAATGTTAATAAGAAGTTTTGCAAAGGCAAGCTAAACTATTACTCTGGATAGAGATTGATTAAGTTAACATTTCAACGGCGGATCAGCAAACTTAGCAGTCAAATATATTGTAGCAGTAAAATGACACTAATTAGACCCCAATTAAAAAACAAAGAAGCCAATATATAGAAAGCAAGAAAGAAAGAAAGAAAGAAAGAAAGAAAGAAAGAGAAAGCGAGAAAGAATGAAAGGAAGAGAAAGCAAGAAAGAAAGCAAGAGAAAAAAAGAAAGCAAGAGAAAGAAAGAAAGAAAGAAAGAAAAATAGAAAGAAAGAAAGAAAGAAAGAAAGACGAAAGAAGAAATGCAAATGAACTGGAGATCCACCACAGTGATGATGGTAAAACAACCATGAAAGCCTCAAAGATTTAAAAATAATAAACAAATATTTCATTAAAAAAACCTGACCACAAAAGTGTGAAGATGATAAACCCGCGAGTCTTACCTCCAGAGTTTCTCCTGCATCACAGAAGCTGATGATATTTGCCTCCTCTGGGCTCTTCCTCAGAGTCCCAACAGCAGGAAGTGTGTTATCATTGTAGGACCTGATGAACTTGAAGTCACTGGTGTGGGAGCCTGTTGTTAGATATGTGTCATAGTTGTAAGAACTGCGCAGAGTTCCAGCTCCCTCAACCTCTGCATAGTTGGGAGGGAGATAGGCACTGGGAATGGCCACTGCTCCATCAAACAACAGTCTGGGCTTTCTCCTGCGGCAGAACCTCACTGCCAGGATCAGGATAATGAAGGTCAGGAAGAAGGTGGACACACAAACCAGTGCAATGATCAAATAGGAGGTGAGTTTGGAGCTGCTCTCCTCATA
>BRDA01005747.1:13859-24444 GCA_036984385.1 Crenuchus spilurus | reverse complement strand
AATATTAACATTGATTTTCACAGGTGTTCAAATACTTATTTGCAGCAGTAACACAAATAAATTATAAAAAAATCATACATTGTGATTTCCGGATTGTTTCTTTTAGATTATGTCTCTCACAGTGGACATGCACCTAAGATGAACATTTCAGACCCCTCCATGATTTCTAAGTGGGAGAACTTGCAAATTCGCAGGGTGTTCAAGTACTTATTTTCCTCACTGTAGTGTTTAAAACCTCCAGCAGCCCTACTGTCTGATCCACTCAAACCAGAACACATACTAACACACCACAACCACATCAGTGTCACGGCAGTGCTGAGAACGATCCACCACCACAGGGTGAAATGATGCTAACAAAGAAAACAGAGAAACAGAAACTACAGCCTGTACAAAGTGCACCAATATGGTCAGAGGACCTAAAATGGACTATGAGTGTAAATACAATGTATGTGTACTTAATGAAGTGGCCAGTGAGTGTATACTAATGTTTTCCCATGGCCTAATAAATGCTTGAGGTATAGATAGACATGTGCTGAGTATTTAACAATAAGAAAAAGCATCTAAGTTGTAGGTTCTCACACTTAAAGAAGACTGAGAGGAGGAGGTGATAGATGGTGTCTTCACTTTCTTTTGTTGTGCAGATGCTCCTTTATTACATTTAGCATTCCAGTGTTTCAGGGTTTGTGCTGGTAGAAAACAAGGGAAAATGTGTGTGTTGATCTATATAATGATAAAATGTACACATATTAATTATGGACCATGGCATGCAGAATACCACATACGCACTGTGTTTTCTTGAATGATTTACTGCCTTGTATGAACTAAGCATGGCAAATGGATGATAGGATAATGTGAATGGGTGAATGATGTTGCTCTGTGGATGTAAATGGGGAAGGAGAGAAAAGTAAGATTTGTACAACATAAACAACTGCATTGCAACAGCTAATTACATTATACACATATAGCATTAAAACTGTATCTACACTCATTGTCCATTTTAGCTGCACTGAGCATACAGGTGCACTTTGTAGTTCTACAATTGCAGACTGTAGTCCATCTGTTTCTCTGTGTACCTTGTTCATCCTGTTCTTCAGGAGCCCCACAGAGCAGGTGTTATTTGGGTGATGACTCATTCTCAGCACTACAGTGCCATTAACGTGGTGGTGACATGGTAGTGTGTGTTGTACACAGCAGATCTGCTGGAGTTTGATAGTCCACCTTGAAGATGTAGTATTAAAATCAGAAACTTGGGCTGAGAGTGGCTCAGCAGACTAAGGCGATGCCACTATGATCCGAGAATCGCGAGTTCGAATCCCGATCATGCTGCTTGCCATCAACAGCCAGGGCCTCGATAGAGCAGAATAGGCAGTATTCTCTATTTGGGTGTGCGTGCTAGCTGCCCAGCAGCAATTTATTACCAGCAGTTTGGAAAAAAATGGGCTTGACATCATGGTATCAGAGGAGGCCTGTGCTCATCTGCCCGACTCCCCAGAGAGTCAAGGACATTGCAACTGATAGTGATAAGGACAGCTGATAAAAGAGGCAGGTTAATTGGCCACTAAAAATACACTGGGGAGAAAATCAGGGGTAATATTATTAAAGGAAAAAATAAATAAATAAAATCAGACAGTAGACATCTGTTGCTGCAGTTTGTGTTGGTCATTCTCTAGTCCTTCATTAGTGGTCACATGATGCTGTGGAGGTGAACTATTCACAGTCCAGCTGTAACATTGAGGTGTTTAAAAGCTCCAGTCCTTCGGCTATCACTACCTCACCACCACCACATCAATGTCACTGATAGTAATGATCACCACAATACCTGCTCTGTGGAGGTCCTGACCATTGAAGAACAGGGTGAAAGAGATAAGTATGGAGAGAAACAATTGCAAACTATTCCAATTGTGGACTACAGAGTGCACCTATATGGTCAGTGGAGCTGAAATTGGCAATGAATTGGCTCATCAGTGTAAATTGCAAATGTAAAATGCTGACAACATTTACTTTGTTGTTATGATGAGGACATGCAGCAGATGGCTTGCATCTATAAAGAGACAGGATGTCTTCGACAGGTAAACTATGCTAAAACAGAGATACGAAAAAAAAAATAACACATACACAGAGAATGCAATAGTCACATAGACTTTACATACACAATAACTAACATGCTTACCAAGAGCAACCCTGCAAAGGAAGAAAGGATTATTGCCTCTCTTTCCTGTCTGTTAGGATACTGAGAAAGTCCAGGACTGATGGCTTCTCTGCAAAGACAGGTCCATCACTCAATATCAAGTAAGAGTAGAGTAGATCTAAAATGACTAGAACAGTTTAAACATTACTTACATAAGTTCACTGTCAACTGTATTCCTTCCATCATCTTTTTCCAGCCACCATAAAGCCACGTTTACAGCTAAATCATAATGAGCCTGAACAAATAAGATATTCAGTATAATGCTAAGTATTTCTGAAGCTGCTACCTTCACTTTCTTTACATCATTTGCATGCTTGTCATTGTTATTTTTTCTCTTAATTTCTTCACCATTTACTTCATCAGTTTAGTCTCCTTGGCTTACAAGTTACCAATGCTAATTATGCACTGATCTAGCTAAAAATGCCTAGAAACACTACTGCTAGTCAAGTCATGGAAGTGGATTTAAAATCAAGATACAATTTCTGTAACTATAAAACTCAATTATTTTAGTTAGTGATTATTTAATTTATGTGGAAATGTAAAGTCTGTAGTCAACAGTAATTTGTACATTTTAACCCAAAGATATCTTAAGCCCTTCTTGTGCAGACTACTTTTCAAATATATAAAATATATTTTTAGATATGTGTAAGAGGAGCTTAAATAAGCAGAGAAACATTTTTAATGCAAGTCAGCATGCTGCACTTTTTTCCCCACCCACTCACACAATCTGTCATTCATATGATAATGAGTTGGTTATTCCGGACATTCCATTGGAGGATTAGTGGCTGTGGAATGTGTGAAAAGCCCCATTTCATCTCTATAGACCCCTCAAATTCACTGTTCACACCTATCTCATGAATATTCAATGTAGGGTTAGTAGCTGAGTGGAAACACAATGTCAACTCACATTTGTTAAGCTTTAGAAATAAAACCACATATAATGTCTACAAACTGTAATGACCAGTGTGCATGTAACACATATGTTTATTCAGTTCTGAGCTCAAAGGTCTTGGCTAGAAATGTTTAGAGTGTTTTATCCACAATATATCAGCACATCTGAAAATAGGTTTTGGAACGTTTAGAGTAGATTTAATCAGAATATAGATTTATGACACTCTTACTGTTTTGACACTGTTGTTGCCAAGTTTGTGTTGAACAAAAGCCCGTGGAACACTTTGGAAAAAAAATAATAATAATTGTAATTTATAAAATGTCAAGGCATGTTTGAACTACATCAGACTACATCAGAATGTTTGAAAAACCCCTCAGACTGCAGAGGGTTAAGGAACAGTGGCACAGTAACTTGTACCTGTAGCTGTGATAATAATCACCTCTTTAATAAGCCTCGCTTTTACCATCCATTTCAGTTTCTTTTCATCTATCAGGTAGAGTCTGGACACCATGTAGACAAGGTCCATCCAGACCAAATAGATTATTACGTAATTCTTTAAAAGCATTTAATGCAGATTTTTGGTTTGTGAAGGTTCTTGGTGGAATACACAAGTAGCAACAGCCAAACATTTTTATTTTCCAATGCAAGACATCTGTCTGGATCACATAGATTTTCATCCATACAATACTACAATCAGACAAGCTCTGAGCTAGTAATTAGTCCTGTAGTTTTGGCCTTGGACTCAAAGAGGGACTTTTGGCTTTTACAGGCTTCAATGGGGGGGGATGCATGGTGGATCCAGATGTACATTTAGAGAAATCACCACAAAACTGCATGAAAATTCGACAGTCCTAATAGGAATTATTCATAATTTCCTGTTAACTGTATTTGTTTTAAAATGAAATGTTTCCTTACCAGCTCATCCAGCACCGAGGTTCTGCCTTTACCTTTGGGATCAAAGCCATTTTCCCTAATTTTTTGTCCAATATATTCACCACTCAAAAAATAAGACACAAACACAGATGTTATATATCACGACTTACTTGTCTTAGACCTATTATATTCTTATTGACAAATCTTTTCATTTATAATCAAGTGTACTGAGACTGTACTGTGACTCACATTAGAGCTTCAAGGTCTCTCTTCAACAGCTTGGTTTGCATTTCTCAGATGAAGATCACAATCATGAGTCCTGTGTGACATTTTATTTAAGTGTTTTGGACAGGAAAAGTGTTAAAAGCACTTTAACTTAGTGCTCACAAGTTATTGGCAATCAAAACATCTACCAAAACCAAGACTAACCACCATTTACAAGTCACACAGCTTGAGGTCTTTGAAAACTACTGAATCTAAAAGCAGGAAATATAAAAAAGTGCAATCATGAATAAAGTTTAAATGTTTTATTAAACTCACCCAAAGTTCCTGAAGGAAATTACAAGAAATGTCTTCAGACAGACTTCTATAATCACTTGTTGCTGTGTACTGTGCAGGGCACAGAAAAGACACTCCTACTCTCCAGGAACAGTAGACATATCAGGTAAACAGCCTACACTGAATTATTCATTCAAAACTTGAAGCCAGCAGTCACTTCAATAACATAGCAACAAACACAGACATGGAAAAAGGGTGGAACAAGGAAACAAGAAAAATGGAAAAAAAATTACATTAAAAAATTATTAAAACCTTTACTGAAGAGCATAAATTGTGCTGCACAATGTAAAAACAGTGACAAAATAAAAAATGATTATTCCTTTTCCTTCTTCGATTGTTTCTTCTTGTCTTTGTACACTGGAGAACTTAAAAACGAGGTGTCTGAGAACTTGTCCCCACGCCTCATTTTGCTGTGAAATAGAGATAAATTAAAAATTCCCACAAACTCAAACATCATGTTTGGATGACAGTATTGATTTAACAGTACCCACCTGTTGATACTGGGCTCCTTGTAGGATTTAGGGGCGGCCTTTCTGCGGGTTCGGCCAGATTCACTACCTGATGAATGTGTGTTTGTTAAACTCTTCATTACCCTCGTATCTGAGACTTGAAGAAACGAACACATATGTAATAAAATAACTATATTTTAATGCATTTTTGATACCACTGATTGGCTTCAAATGTTTTACACAACTTCTGGGTTACCTGGGGACTGGTGTGGCATGTTCCAAGTAGGTTCCTCATAAATGTCCCTAGTCTGAGAGGAGATCTCTCCTGAGGGGCTATGGCTGGTACCAGGAGTGTCATATGTGAAAATTCCAGTGGATCCAAAATCTAGGGATTCCCAGGGGGGCTTTTCATCAGTAAACAGTTCATCCAGTTTCTGACTGAGCTGCGAAGTTTTTGTGGGGGTTGACTTGTTGTCACTGCTATGATGAAGGATAAATGTCCTTCCATCAGTAACAGGAAACATCTTGTTTTCTCCGTTTGAATCTAAAGTATCTTCAGAGTTGATTACCCTACTTGTTTCATTTTCATTTAATGCACTGCAGCTGTACGAAACAACATAGGTTTCTCTGCCATTGCGAACTTCATTATTGACAAGTCTTGAGCTGACATTCCTTACATTTATGCCTAAATCATCCACAGTACATACATCATCACAGCTGTCAAAATTAGTTGAATGAAGGTTGCCTGAAATTCCAGTTTTTGGTCTAGGTGCATCATTAAAGCATTCATCAAGAGCAGAACACTGGGACACATTTGTTGACTGCTGTAGTGTAGTACTGTGATTTCTATTCTCTTTTCCATTATAAGTGTCAATAGGACCAGAAACTTCAGTGGCTGAAATGCCATCATACTGAGTAGAGCTGCAATTTTGTCTTCTTTTCTTGCCTAAAGTATCAGTTCTATCGCTTACTGAAATGTTCTTTTTTTGTACTTTTTTTGTCACTTCTGTTCTGGGTTTCTTTGGTTTAGTTTGTCCTATTACAGAAAGATTTTTATCACTGATGGCATTTGGCCCTCGCACAGAACCCTCTTGCTCCTTGTCTAACCCCTCAATGACCAACAAAGAGGCAGACTGTGAATTCTTCTGGATTTCTAGTGATACTGCATTTGCTACTTCTGCACAGCTGATATCCTCGTGAATGTCTGCTCCATCATTCAAATCACTGTAGACAGACATATTACTTGGCTGAATGACGTAAGTTCCTCTGTTTTTCATCACACTGGGATCATCTTTCTGAGAGAGTGACTGCGCTGATATTTTGCTCTGATGTTTTGCTGTTTGAACACAAGCGTCAATGTCTGAAGTGTGAATGTAACTCCGCTCAGTGTTTTCCTTCCTGTGTGAAACATTCTGATCCATACTGATGGATGAAAGTGTAGTTTTCCTGCTCTTTGTTGGTCTTGACTTTTGTGGAATTACAAAGGTTTTCCTGTTGTTCCCACCTTCATTCTGGGATTCGTCTACAACGTCTGCCTCCATATATTCAGCTTCACTAATTTTGGCATTCAAGAAACTAATATCACAAGAAAGTTCCTTAGCTCCTCTCCCATCATTATGAATGTCAATGTCACAAAAATAGTCATCTAGGTCACTATTGCTGGAAGGACAGTTCAAAGAGTTGCCAGAGACTATATAGGATTTCATCGTGTCTTGGTTTCCAACACTGTGTTTTTGAGAATTACATGCCCGTTTGTTAGTTTTACGAGTAGTAACATTTGTTTTTCTGCGTGACGTGACCAACTTCCCATATACGACTTCTTTTGCTTGCTCTTGCAAACTCTCCCCATCACTGTTGCAAGTCGAATTAATCAAGTTCAAATTTGCTTGAACTTCTGTTTCAGAGGATGCCAATGCAGGTGCAACCACAGTTGTATTATTTAACTCTGCTGGTGTTTCTCCATTAGAGGACAGAATGCTATCTCTATTCCTCAATAAACAAGACTCATTGCTGTTTCCACATCTTCCCTCATCAACCACAATGCTTTTCTTTGGCTTGGTCTGAACTGTGACTATTTCAGCAACATTGTCAACTACGGTCATTTCCATTTCTGAGTTATATAGAGTATTCTGAGATAATACACAATCTTCCACTGGACTGGGAAACTTGTCTTTGCTTTTGGCTGAACTCTCCTGAAGTGGACTTTCTACTACCGCTGAGACATTTACAGCTGTGGTCAGTACATTTTCTTGCTGCAATCTTTTGGATGAACTGGTTCTGTTCCTCAGACCAGGAAACATGTTTGCAGTTACATCTTTCTCTGTATGAGAAGCATCTGTAAACCAACAGACATCAAACATCATGAACATGAACTCTTCAGTGTTACATTCACTCAAATAAAAATGATACTGATATTCCAATAGTACATAGGTATGTCATTATAGTCAAGGTTTGGACACACTTTATCATTCAATGTTTTATTTATTTTCCTTCATTGTAAATGAATACTGAAGTCTTCCAGACTATGAAGGAACACATAAGGAATCATGTAGTAAACTTAAAAGTGTTAAACAAACCAAAAAATATTTTAGATTTTAGATTCTTCAAAGTAGACACACAACTGATGTCTCAAACACATTAAGAGGCAATAAATACAAGTAGCCATTCCAGGTGAGTACCTCATAAAGCTGACTAAGAAAATGCCAAGAAAGCTGGCATTTACGCAAGAGGTGCCAACTTTGAAGACAAACCATTTTTAAATAATGAAAAAAAAAACACTGAATGTCCAGAAACTTTTGATTGGTACTGTATAAAAAATAGCAATTCAATTAGAAATGTAAATATTTGAGTGTTGTGCAGGTATCTAATGAATATATATACCTTCAGCAATCTCTGTGTCCAGTCTCTCAGATCCCTGATATAAAATGAATTGTTATTGGCATGATTAAAAGAATTCTTGTAAACAAGATCAAATAAGCAGAGCATTGGAAAAATACGCAAAGTTTATGCTTTAAGGATTTTAAAAGTTTATAACTTTATCATTACCTCTTCTTTGGAAATCAGATCAACAGCCTTATTCATGCAGTTAATGGAGTTGTTATAAAACTCACGCAGAATGGAAAACTAAAGTTGAAAAGAGGTATAACGATTATAAATTGGCATTTTATAAATTTTTAATTGACAGCAGATGGCATTTATGCAGTCCAATACAAGCCCTATACACCAATAAAAACAAAACAAATCTACCCTTTTATTTTTGTTAAGGTTGAGAAGGAAGACAGTAAACTGACACTGCCTACATTATATAATTATATAAAAAATACATTTTTGTCTGTTTCCGAGTGAGTGATTGCCCACCGGTCCGGTCCAAGGCTGATGGAAGATTGATTACTATTCTCTGCATGATGCTTCCATGGATCAGCTTCCCACCAACAACCAACTACTGTGGCTTGCTCCAGATGCCCTACTCTACTGCACACATTGGAGTTCATATGGACTTTCTGGCCGTTATCATTGCTACCACTATCATCATCATTCCTGTCCCATTACTGTCACCATTTCAGTTCACCTGAACATTACAACATCAAATGACTATGATTTATCACAAACTTAGAATTAGTAGACCAGAGGAGGATGAGTCCCCCATGTGAGTCTGGTTCCTCCCAAGGTTTCTTCCTCCAGTTCTGAGGGAGTTTTTCCTTGCCACTGTCGCCGTTGGCTTGCTCACCGGGGATTAGGGATTAATGATTTGATGCTTGTTATTATTAACCCTGTAAAGCTGCTTTGTGACCTCACTTGTAAAAAGCACTTTATAAATAAATTTGATTTGATTTGATTAAGTAGAAAATGGCACTATAACACTTTTCTTTTGTCACAGCAATACTGAAACTTTGAGTATCAGCTGATATTTCTTCTTTAAAAGCTCCTAAGCTTTAAAATGAAATTTTTAAGTATCTAAATGAAGGTATCACGCAATATGAGTGTGTGATATTTCAGGCTAGATTTATTATTATATTCATTTTGTAGTCCAGAATTATCAGCTGAAACTAGTAGCCTACCTCCTCTCTATCCGTAATAAATATAAAGCAGAATAAACTACAGCAACACAGTGCCTGTTTTGTGATATTAGGAGACACACCATTTGTTTGTTTTTATGTCGCTGAATTGCAAGGTCAAAATTCAGGGTCTGCACATCTTTATACAAGCGCACAGTGTCAGCCTCCAGCTGCCTGGTTCTCTGCTTTTGAGCTGCCAATGCCAGAGCAAGAGCCTTGTTGTTAGTCTTCAAGGAGAGTTTGAAGAATGATGATGTGTCTAAAAAGAGAAACAATAATCAGATAATGTGTGGCAATGAAGAATTAGCTTACAAGAGTTGTTACAATGTAACATTGTACACGTGCTTTAGCAGTTACAATTTAAAAATCTTACTGTGAATTTTTGTCTTTATCTTGGCAGCAGTCTGTTGTATTGTGCGTGGTTTCTTCTCCATAATCACTGCAAGCGTCATTTTGGAACAGGCTGAAAAAGATACCGTTATCCAAGTTACTTGCCACACAGGGTCAGATTAAATAGCTAAATCCATTTGTGTTTACTCTACTTGGCTTGCTTAAAATGGTTAAAGCATCATCAGCTAGCCAGATAACTTCCTAGTCTTCAGCTAACAATATGATATGGCCCAAATCTGTGTCACATCCAATATACAGATCTGGCCCACATAGCACAATGAATGGCAGCCAATTCCAGATGCCTGAAGCTGTAAATTTTTTATTCAATTGATACATTTTGGCTAATGCAGAACTACACCTGAGGAGGATCATTGTCCATAATGACAAATCTGACAAAATAGCAAAATAATAACTATAACTTATCAAATACATTCATCATCGTAACCACTTAATCCAGATCAGGGTGGTGGTAAGTCTCCATACCCCTCCAGTGGGCGCTGGTGAGGACATTCCACTATTTTAGCCAAAGCCAGGATGCCTATCTATTATGGAGGACCAAAAATGACAAAAGCATAAATAAATAAATAAATAAATAAATGTATAAATAAATGAATGAATAAATAAATCAATAAATACATGAATAAATAAATAAATAATTAAATAAATAAATAAATGGAGGACAAAACATGACAAAAGTATAAATAAATAAATAAATAAATAGATATACATTTTTCATGAAAAAGTGTATATACTAATAATAAATGTTTTTACTTTATTTATGCATTTAACATGTCTACATTTATTTATTTATGTATTTAACATGTGTACATTTATTTATTTATGTATTTCCACTCGTGTGCATTTACTTTTCTTCAAACTGTATGTTAATTGAGTGGGCGGTCGTAACCTCATTCTAAAAGCACGATTGGTCAGTTTGGTGAACCAGACAGAAGCAATCGAACAACACTATCTTGTAATAACCCGAGTTGGCTAAGCTATTCTATTAACTCCGCAATGGCGTCGAGTGGAAGGCCATTAACAGAACTGCTACGAAATGTAGCTGACCAGTACAATACAAAGAATACAGTGTCTTTTAAAAAGACATGCTTGCTGCTGTTTGGAGTGTTGATAATGGTTTAAATTGGAGATTAGTTGTGAGGTTTGTCGTCGTTCGTACAGA
>BRDA01005742.1:5219-31025 GCA_036984385.1 Crenuchus spilurus | reverse complement strand
CTAATGTTCACTTTTACAGCTATAAATATGAGTAAGCAGCAAGTTAACTCTCTGTTTACGCTAATTTTAGCAGCTAACTAGCAATTTAGCTTACAGAGATGACGGTCCCTCTTCATTATTGTCACAATCAGGCACAACATGCTTCCTTTTCAGTTGCTTGTGCATCGCAGTTGTGGTGCCTTGGAAGCCATGTTCTGACTTGCAGATATTACATTGCACACGTTTCTCTTTCATTTTCTTAAAATTATCCCACTCTTTTGAGCTCCGTCGCCGGGTACTCTTTTGAGCCTGTCTGTATATAACGTCCTGTGACGTCATCCACGGGCTACCCCGTTTATCACTACTGCGCATGTGCGTCAAGGACAGAAAGGAAGACGCAGCAGTAAAAGGTGAGTACGCAGCAGTTTGGAGAGAAAAAGAAAGTAAAAAAACCACAAAAAAAAACGACGCATTGACTATTAAATTAGTTGTCGACTATTTTAATAGTCGACATAATCGTGACTAGTCGACTAATCATGGCAGCCCTAACCATGACCCTGATCAGGATGAAGCAGATAAGAAATTGGATGGATGGATGGATGGAAGACATTTCAGTTGTTGCACAAGTTGAACTAACTCAAAAAAACGAGTGCAGTAACTTACCTTAAATGTTTAAGTTAAGCTGACTTTATTTTTACAGTGTTTAAGGTCGTGCATACCTCAAAATGAAGGTTTGGTTTTAAATGTCAATAACATACTGAATAATAATGACGACAGTAGATAATTCACTTTCTTTTTCTAATATTTTGATTACGTGCTCTTTGAATCTTCCAGATCAGATTGTAATGGTTGGATCCAAAACACTGGCGATAATATCTTGTTGTGTTTGAGGATCTAATGGTGTCAAGTACATAATGGATTAATTTCACATTCTTATCTACAGTCCTTGCTTGTGATCTTAACAGTTCAGTAGTCTTGGTAATCTGCAGTCCTCAAAATAGAAGATCTTGCTCTGTAGCAGCAGGAAACTTAAGATCTAAAATCAGATCTCAGTTCTTCCTTTGAGAGGAACCAAGACTCAAAAAGAGAAGCATCTCAAGACCCTGAAGCAATAGAATAGGTCTAAACATGAAACTATTGGCACCATGTCTAATGCCAGGCATGGACTAGAGCCCCCCAGCATTGAGGAACTGTGTTCTCTGCTCCATCCAGATAAAGTAGGGTTGAGGTGGAGGTGCTGATCATTCAACATCCTGAATGCTCTTGTGGCTGAATGCAATCAGATCCTCACATCAGTGCTGCAAAATCTAGTAGGAGATCTTCGAAACAGTAACTCCCAACTAAAAGAGGATGAAAACTTTGAAAACAGCCTTCATTTCACAAGAAACAATGAGCAGGTGTCCAAATACTTTTGTCCAAATAAGATATGTGTATGTATGTGTTTACAGGGGGGATAGATGGACTACAGCTCAGCAGAAATTTTAGATTTGAGCTTGGGCTTTCAGTTCTTAGAGCTGTTATACTGGCACGATGTGTGTGACTCTTCACCCACTTTCACATGTCAGGGTTGTTTTTGAAGGACACAGTTCTCCTGCTGGCAGTGCTGGCATGTTCCGTTGTAGATTTCCTCCCTTTTGTTAATACACCTTAATTTCCCCAGTGGGACTGATTTTATGTTCTTTACCAAAAGCTGGAATGGAATCTAGAAGTTCTTATCTCCTCCCTAACACAAACACGCCTGATCTTTGTCTAAATTAGACCCATTAGTGCCGTCAAGAAATCTTTAGGACATCATGAACTGAGGAGAAACAATGTAGATTCCTACAATAATGTCATCACAAATAGTGTTGCATCTAAAAAGATTTGAATATCAAACTGAATTCAGAAAGATAAACGGTCATATTTTATATTTATTACACGTGACGTGACTTATTTCAGGCTTTTTTGTTTTAATGTTTTTTTATTAGTAATTTACTCAAATGCCAAATGAAATATTGTCATCATTTGAAATTCTGGATTTTACCTTAAAGTCAGAGACAGCAGCTCATCTGATGCTGCACAGTTTGTGTTGGTCCTCTTGTCTATCGCTGATGCTCACAGGACACTGTTGACTGGCTGGTGCACTATTTTCACTTCAGCAGTGACACTGAGGTGTGTAAGAACATCTGATCCACTCTAACACACACTAACACACCACCACCACTCAGGGTCACTGAGAATGATCCACCTGCTCTCACAGACAGAGATGACAGACATACAGATACAGACAGACAGGGAGATAGTTAGAGATGACAGATAGACGGACGGTCATATAGAGATGAGAGTGCCAGATTGACAGATAGACACACAGACACAAAGGTAGGCAAGTAGGTGGATGGATAGATGGATGGATGGATGATGGATGGATGATGGATGGATGGATGGTTGGATGGTTGGATTGATGGATGGATAGTTGGATGATAGTTGGATGGATGGATAGATGATGGATGGATGGATGTTTGGATTGATGGATGGATGGTTGGATTGATGGTTGGATTGATGGATGGATGGATGGTTGGATTGATGGATGGATGGTTGGATGGATGGATAGATGATGGATGGATGGATGGATGGACGGATAGATGGATGGATGATGGATGGATGATGGATGGATGATTGATGGATGGATGATGGATGGATGTGTGGATGGATGGATGATGGATGGATGGATGGATGGATGGATGATGGATGATTGATTGATGGATGGATGGATGATGGATGGATGGATGGATGGATGGATGGACAGATAGATAGATATACTTACATACACAAAATGAAAAAGTGTATAAGTTATAATGGACTATAAGACAACAGGACCAACAGTAAATCTGTGAACACAAACATATGAGAGCTCTGTTGCAGTTATTACACTAATACTCTGAGGCATTACTGACGATTGTGTTTCTAGGCTGAATCTTGGGAACATTTTCTTTTCTGTTTCTTCTGGAATGTTCAGCTCTTTCTATGAGAATCTCACTGTGAGATCATTTCATACTTTTTAAATAGCATTAGGCAAAAGGTCCTGTATCCTCAGTATAGCAGTAGATGAGTCGCGTGTATAAACACAATGTTCTGATTTACATGAGATCAGTATTACTGATGTGAGGGGTTAGAGAAAGTAGTGATCTGTCTCTGTTTATAGTTTAAAGTGTCTGCTTTTGTCCACTTATAACTGTATCATCAGCAGTTTAAGATTTGTCTAATGATAATTGACTATTAATGCGGTCACCTTCCATGACATACACTATATTGGACAAAAGTATTGGAACACCTGCTCATTTTTCTTTATTCTAATCTGTTTCTGATACTAATGATGTAAAGCTGCTTTTGTGACAACGTCAGTTGTAAAATGTGCTACATAAACAACAGCAGTTAGTGATGTCAGGATGCTGGCACCCCACCTCATCCCCAAATCCATCAACCCACCCCAAACGTATGGGATGGAACAGAGCATGACAGGCCAAATGTACACAATATCCCCCCCACGCCAAAATACAGTCAGTCAGTCACGACATGTTTGAGTGTCTGATGTTTACATCTTTAATTTAGAGCAACAGCTACACTGCATGTCCAAAAGTTTGTAGACACCCCTTCTAATGAATGTATTCAGCTACTTTGAGTTGACATGGACGTACAAGTGCACACACACAGCTTGTCTAGTCCCAATAAAATAGTACTAAACATGAACCTGTTGGCACCATGTCTAATGCCAGGCGTGGGCTAGAGGAGTATTAAGCCCCCCAGCATTGTGAAACAGTACTGTTGGGATGAGTTGGGGATGATCCTGTGGCTGAATGTACAGCAATGCTCCAAAATCTTGCAGAAAGGACAGTTACTCCCACAAAAGCAGGATACTCCCTATATACAGGTGGGGTCCGTATACTTTTGTCCATATGATGTATTATTTCTTAATCACATCGCATCCTCTTTTTCTTTATTCCTGTTACGTGTGACCCTTCACCCAGTGACCTAGACCTCACTGTCAGTGATACATTACGATGACGGAGGGGTTATTTTCAGTGTGACCCCTGACCTAAAAAACACTTTATCCTCTCTTTGTTGAGCACGGAAAGAATCTCGTTTGCTGAGACATGACGGCTACGCTCACATGGCTTGGATCTCTGACAGCGAATGTTTTCTAACACTGTCACCTACATGGTGGTCAGGAGGGGTGTAGGGAGTGTTGTCTTTGTTGGAAAAGGGGAGTATTTTCTTTTGTTTTTTTGACTTTGACTTTTAGCCTGATTTGTAGGACGGGAACAGGGAACAGCTGGGCTCTGTGTTTAAGCTTTACCTCATCACACTACTAGTCAACTCACTGAGCTTCCTGGCTGGAGAATTAGTTTCCCATGATCCTAATCAGTGGGAGGAAAACAAACAGGAACAGAAGAAAGAAAAAAAACATCGTCTGAACATTGGGCGTTCCTCCCATCTTCTCTTGATTGACTACAAACACTTTCACCATGTTTAAAACTGAGTACTTCTGTTCTGTAGACACTTTTGTGGGAACTGATGTGTTCACACTGGATAATAATCTATTAATAATCCATTATAGAAAGGGGCGGAGCAATACTGAAATATCGATACATCCAATTTTGGCGTTTCTCTTTGAAAATCAGTCCTTGTGGAAAAAAATTAAGATTATATCCCATTTTGTTCTGATGCTTTCTGACAACTAAAGCAATCATTTCATTTTGGAATTTAATATTTCAATATTTAAAGTGAAAGAAATTATTTGTACACATTCATACATGCTTTCTATATTGTTTTCAGCAAAGAAACAGACTCCCATTTTATTTTATTATTATTTTATTTTATTTCCATTAATGTAGCTAAGTGTATATTTTACGTAACCCTTTGCATAGTGGTCACAGCACTGAACAGTTCTGTCTGTATAACTCTTTATCTTCTAAATGGGTTTTAACGTGACAGCCTGTTTTGTTGCTGTTAACAAAAGATACAGTTCCCCACCTGGTGGCCATTCATTGCAAGGACTACAAAACACGTGGTAAACAAAAATGGCTGATGGATGGCCAGGAACGGCACCTACCTTACTGACTTCTGCCAGATTCTTCTAAGAATAACATTTCAGCACAAAACATTTGAACATCTAAGGAGGAATAAAACTGTTGTGTTGTTCACATATCAATTTTCTGTAAGCAGTAAATTAGCCTAAAAATTACCATGTGTCCATTACAGTGGACATCACACATCTTAGACATATTTCATGTACCACTTGATTTTTTTCCTCCACAGCAAGAGCAGTACACTGAACTTTATATAATGTTTTTTCTACTGTTAAACAATTTCTTTTTACTTATGTTATTTTTTTATCTCTGCAAACCTTTATTTTTATTTATTTATTTATTTATTTATTTTTGCCCATTTTTATCCCATTCCCACTGTGGCAGTAGCCAATTAACCCATCCCATCCACTAGGGGGCTCTCCTCATCACTTTGCAATGTCCCTGACTCTAGGAGGGTGAAGACAAGCACAAGCCTCCTCTGTTGCGTGTGATGCGGCCACCACCTCTTTTCGAACGACCGCTGATACACCGTCACTGGGGAGCCAATGTGCTCGGAGGAAAGCGCAGGGTTCCCAGCTCCAAATGGATCAATCAGTAGATGCCCAAGCCACATTTCAATGTGAGAGTGAAAGGGAGAGAGAGCACGGCCAATTTTTGCTCTCTTGGGCCCCGGCTGTTGATGGCAAACAACATGACCAGGATTTGAACTCATGATCCTCTGGTCATAGTGTCAGCGTCTTAGCCTGCTGAGCCACTCGGGGCCCTGCAAACCTTTTATTAAGGTCTGTAAGGAAATATTGATATATTTGAGTGTCACAATACTGTGATTGATTTTCAAAAACACCATCTAAATTTTTAATGAATAGTTTACATGTAAAGATTGGTGGTTCATTTTGTGTTGTGCTTAAACTCCCAACCACTAGATGGCAGTGTTGTGATCTATCTTCAGCCATTCAGACTCTTCCACTAGAACATAAATGAGTAGTGAAAGCACACATCTTAGGGTCAAACCCAGCTGTTTTCTGTAGCACCTTGCTTACAGTATGTCTGCCGACTACTCTACTGTATTGTCAAACAGCATAATTACAAGTGCATGAGTATTTATAAAACCACACCCAGCAGTAAAGACTATGGTTGGTCTACTAACTCCTCTGTAGAGAAATAATGTAAATATTTTATGAATAATACATTTTAAAATATTATATACAGTAGAATAATACTCTTCCAGTATGTCACATCTAAATAAGTAACTGTGTGAATATGGGTTTGTTCTCTTTGCTAACTTACTTTCACACTTACTTACAGTTGTGTTTACAGTAACGTTATATCTGCATAGCATTATTTGCATAGTTAGTGATAATCAGGGTAATTACAGCTCATTGAATGTTTCTTATGACCGTTCAAAACACCACAGAACACAGTGTTTTATACAGTTACTAGACACTGCCTTAAATAGTTTTCTCAAAGACTCTTTGGCTGGAAATCAATAAAATCCTTTGTTCCTTTAAACTAAATAATGGCTCTGCTGGGATTTGTGATCTGCCTTGGCCATAGAGAAAGTCAATATAGGAAACAATGGATGTCCTTTCTAAATACCGGGCTAACATTAACTAGGCATAATAAATTATCTTAAAACGAATCTCTGGACAGTTTATGGACACGAGCGTACCCATTTCCTAAAAACAGGAATTCATGATCTGAAAAAACAGACATGTTCAGCTCTGAGGTTTAATGACATCTAGAATATTAGTCTTTTTAGGGGGTGACCAGATGTCCCTATTTCTGGTCTTCAGCTGGAACTCTTCCCGAAATTCTTTTTTTTTTTTTTCAGTGAATTAAAAATGAAATCTATCTTCTAACTACTTCTACTACATGCTCACCTAGTTTTTAAAAAATGATACTGTTCAAAAGTCCTCTAGAAGCTAGCATCAAGTGCACAAAATTGTCTCAAATATCTTTATACAATTCAGTCTAGCCCATTTATTAAAGCATGGGCGGGGTTACAGGACTTGAACTGCATTACCATATTATAGTTAGGCTGATTTGTATAAACATACAGTCAACTTGAATGTAGCATATCATACCATCTACTAACTTTTTGATGACTTTGTTTTCATACAAGTTGGATGATGGCTGGAAACATTTGTGAGATGAGCATGAAATACAGATTGCAACTGTGATTCAGTGTGTTTTAAAACAACCATTGAATTGAGGTGAAAGCTTTAGCCCAACACACTATTTTTGATGAATGCCCATCAATATCCAGCCATTGGAGTAGGTTCAGAGATCCTGATCTGCCTCTTGGATGTGATGTTTCCTTTGTAAATGGCTTAAAGGCTGAAATAGTATTTCGGAAAACACTCGACATCTTTTTTATACGTGTAGAAAAGTTTCTTCTCAAAGGCATCAACCAAACAGAGTTAAATTGATTGTCAATTTAGGTTAAAATCCAGATTTTAAATCTTATGTTGTTTTGGCTGTTTTGTTGATTTGCTGTATACCTTCTCTTCACTACTTTTCTTCTGCTCTTTCCAGGTCAATCTACATGCGGTTTGAGAAGGAGGTGAAGGTGAAGGGTATCCAAGCATACCGGTTCACACCTCCACGTGATGTGCTGGCCAGCTCGAAGAACAATCCAGAAAACGAAGGTTTCTGTCTTGATAAGACCAAGTGTCTGGATGATGGAGTGCTGAATGTGGCAGTGTGTCGCAAAGGTACAGATCAAGCAACATAACACATCATCAGAATACCACCAGTACTCCTCCTTCTACTCCTGCCAGTACTACTGCTACTGCAGTTACGACTTCTGCTACTAGTACAAGTACAAGAACTTGAACAAGAACCACTGCTGCAAACTGCTACTGTAACATCAACATCTACAGTGATTGCAACTGCTGCTCTTCCTAACGTACTGCTTTTAATAATACTAATGATCCTGCACCTACACCTGCAATCACAACATCTACTGCTGCTACTACAACTGCTATATCTACAACTACAAGTTCTCCACCTCTGCTATTACTCCTAACTGATACTATTTCTGCCTACTATGACTAGAACATCAATCCATCACTACTGCAACTGCTACTATTACTGCTACATCCGGCACTACTACTGCTTCTACTTGTTTTGTTACTATCACTACTACTTCTGCAATGTATCTACCACTGCAAACACTTCTGCTACAAGTTCTTCACTCGCACTGCTACTGGTAACTGCTACCATTACTAATAGTACAGCTAAGACTTCAATCTACAACTACTACTACTGCTACATCTGCCAATACTACTACTTCTACTTCTTCTGCTGCTCCTACTACTCCTCCTACTTCTGCAACTGCTACTACAACTCTATATTCACCCCCGACTGCTAAAACACTAAAACTACTGTTCTGCTACTAGAACAGATATATCTAAAACTTCTACTACTGCTAGCTGATGCTTCTGCAACTCTTCACTCCTACTGTTACTACTAGTAAGTAGAGTACTGCTACTATTACTATGGCTACTGCTGCTGCTACTACTACAGGTACTGCTAATGCTAATGCTACAACAACTTCTGCTACTAGAACAGCTTTATCAGCAGTGTATCTCAACACACATACATTAGGTTGTTAGATAATGTGCCCTCATTATCCACAGTGTCTGGGGAGCAGTTGGGGGCTGATGTCTTAGTCTGATCAAACTGGTTACCCTTCAGACCCAAGCCTGCTTCTCTAACCTTTAGGCTATCTACCCCCTAACAATGCCCCTACTGCTGCTACTACTTCTAATAACCTAAGATGCCTTATCATACCCACTACCCACTGTTTTGCAGTTGAATTATGTGTTTTGGTGATGATTGTCTATGATTTTAGACACAGGAAGCACAGGTCACACTGCCTGAGCAATTATCAGCATTCGAGTAGAAGATTAACCTGCTTTCAGTGATTTCTGTGGCCGAACTTAGATAATGTTGAGTAGATCTGCTACTGGTCTTGTGGTTGAGGTCATGATTGACTTAGAGCATTAGATAAACTCCAGGAAACCATCTGTTGTGCACTTGTATGTTCAACTGTTAAAAATACATACGGTACACACTCATACATACACACACACTCACAAACATACATACATACACCACATTTATGATCTACCATCTGCTGTGTGTGTGTGTGTTTGCATGTGATACATTTTTATGACATGATTATTTATTTAGCAGTGACATCTCAAAGTACTTCCGTTTACAATGAGTTGACTCAAGCTCTTAAGGTCCTCATACACAGTAAATCTGCCAGTGTTAAATCAACACTATTAGAGTTAAATTAACACTGAGGGTGTCAAAATGTAACACTCTCAGTGTTAATTTAACTCCAACAGTGATGATTTAACACTGGCAGATTTACTGTGTATACAAGTCCGGCCACTTAAAGGTCCCAGTCAGTTATTCCAGCCAATCAAGTCCAGGCTTCTACTGTAAAATATGAAGTCAGCCCAATTTAAAATTTTAAGTTAAATCACTGCATTCCTTTTTCTAAGTTAATTCAATTTAAGGTTCATCAGCTGATCCAGAAGTTCTCTTAAATGATCGTTTTTAGTTCTACATTGATAAACATGAAACAGGTTTTGCTGCTCTCTGTGATGGACAGAACCCAGTTATAGGCAGCTGCAGCATCACCAGGATTTGAACTAACAATCTCCTGATCGGAAGATGAACCATGTAATGTATGCATACACAGTAGCTGCACAACAAAGGTGGAAGGGGCGGGGTTTTTCCAATAACCTTTATGAGTAAGCTGATTGGCTCTTTTTTGACTGACCTGCTGGCTAGATCGGTCTTCTATTGACAATGATTGGAGCATCATATTGAGGAATATCAGACAGCAGTGAGCATGAACTGTTAAGCAACTTAAGTCTCATTTACAGCAAGAATTGACAAAAATTTTACTTAAAAAGTGCAACAGTTAGTATCGTCAATTCCCAAACCATTAAAAAGTATAATTAAGGGGCCCCGAGTGACTCAGCAGGCTAAGACACTGACACTATGACCAGAGGATCGTGAGTGCAAATCCCAGTCATGCTGTTTGCCATCAACAGCTGGGGAGCAAAAATTGGCCATGCTCTCTATTTATCACTCACACATTGCAATGTCCGCTGGCTCAGGCATCTACTGATTGGTCCATTCGGAGCTGGGATCCTGCGCTTTCCCGCGCGTGTTGGCTATAAAAAGGGAATGAATCCTAAAAGTCATTTTAAAGACATATGACCTCCCTTTGATTGCTTATATATAATTCCTCTATAGTAAGTGTAAAATAGTTCTGTTAACCAATAACTGAGATATAGCATCTTTAAGTTTTCTTTTCATTTTTCTCATTCAGAACAGAACAGAACTTCATTTACGAGCAGTCTGATAGCTTAAAGGGCCCATATACACAGTTATTTTAGTGTTTCTTTTTCCTGCATGTTCATTTATGAAACGTGTGGGTTTATGTTCTAAAAACAGTGTCCTTTACAGTTAAACAGCCTAGTTTTGTTACTGAGCCTGTCAGATAAGCATCACAGTGTTTCCATGAACACAGTCTTAGTCTAAGTTACTGGAGCAAACCAACACATTTCCCAGACTTGTGTAAAAGACTCCATTCATAGTCCTGCTTATAGGGCTGTTTCGGGTATAATCTTTTAACAGTTATATTAAGTTATGTTTTTCTACTGAAAAGGTGATCTTTTGGCGTTACAATGTTTTGTGTAAATGATATTAAATATATTAAATATGGTTTAAATGTATTATATATAATATATCCCTAAAATATTACATTTAATTAAATTGTTTTGAAATAGAAATGGCTCTTTACTTTTGAATAACGGGACTTTATGTTTTACTTCCTTTTTAGACACTTTAACTTGAAAATTAGGTTGTGGTGTGTGTGTGTGTGTGTGAGTGTGCCTGTGTGTATGGGTGTGTGTATATGGTCACACCTGCTAACATGCAAATTGTCTTCCTGTCTCCATTTCTCTCTCACTTTCTCTCTCTCTCTCTCTCTCTCTCTCTCTCTCCTTCTCTCTCTCTCTCACACACACACACACACACAGACGATGTTGTCAAACACAGTTGTAGGAAAATAGTCACCTCTGTCCTACTGACACAATGACAGTTTGGTCCATTAGTGAACTCTTAACTGCAGCTGTGACCCCAAACACGTCCTTTATGTCTTGTGACTGAAACGCTTGTGGTAAATGTGGATTAGTTGACCTTTAAATGGCAAGTCTTATTATCCTCGTTTTGCTGTACTGTTTATAAAGACATTATTACATCATTAATTACATTATTATATCTGCAGGTTCAAGTATTGAGCTGTGAGTGAAAAGCCATTAAACGGCTATGTTCAACCTCAAACTGCCTGCCCCAAATGTGCCACACAGAAAAAACTATGTATCAGTAGTGTTCTGCCTCCACTTTCCAAGTGGAATAGATTGTGAGAAAATACAGAATGTTCCCACCTACCTGATAGTGGGAATAACCAGCCTTGGCTCGGATGACTCAGATGGGGACTCGAACCCAAGACCTCAGCACTGAGAGGCGAACATGCTAACCACTAAGCCACCGTGCCACCCAAAGTGGCCAGATTGTCATGGACTGTATTACATGACAGAAGGTATCCAGAAGCACTCGTCCCTATTCCACATGCAGCAAGTGTGTCGATTGTTCTGTATTATTCACCAGAGTTGTCAGTCTCCTCTGGCATCTGGCACCACTGGGAGACACTCAATGTACAAGAATTCCATTCTCAGTACACCTTCACAACACCCTTCAGCCGGAACCCTATTATCATGGTATTTTGGACATCACACACAAGTCCTTTGCCCATGATGATGGTTTTACACTCAGCTACAACTGACTGGTGTGCTCACTTATTTATACATGCAGCAAATCCTGTCATGTGACATCTGTGATGTTCTGGGCCAAACCAGGGGTGGGCAAAATGTTCTGATATGATTGTTCACAAATATTAGTTCAGTATTGTGTGAATTATTTGGCAGGTTTTACGCTGGTATGTAGCAGTTTTCTTTAGAACTTTCTTCAGATAAGCTCTAGGAGAGCTGTTGTACATGTGTGTTTGAATCATTCTATAACTGATGGAAAGGTTCACAGTGTGGTGGCGTGACACAGTGTCATTCACATTGCTTGTGTCGTGCACGTGTTGGGTTATTACTTCCCTGTTTTAAGGTCACTGACCAGCTGTGAGTTCTCTTTAGGAAATGGATTCAAAGGTTCCACTCCCTCAAGGATAAGTGAATGTTATAACACAGTTTTCCTTTACTGAGATATACGTGATCAGACAGGATGTGTTGGGTGTCTGGAGTTTACTTCTTTAGTTTTGCACTGGAACTATGAAGCTAATGTTGTAAAGGAAGCTTATTGAGACATCAGTATCACACACTGAATGGGAGCATATCTAAGTTCCCACAATCCTAATTTCTCAGGGCATCTCATCCAAGTGTCCTACTTTCATAGGGTCAATGTTCCCAGTGTCCTAATTTATCAGGGCCAATGTTTACAAGGTCCTGAGTTCCTAGTGTCCTAGGTTCTCAAGGTCCTATGTTCCCATTGTACTAAGTTCTTAGAATCCAAGTTCACAGTGTCCTAATTTCTCATTGTCCTAAGTTCTCAAGGTCCTATGTCTCCAGTGCCCTAAGTTTTCAGGGCCTAAGTTCCCAGTGTCTCAAATTCTCAGGGCCAAAGTTCCCACGGTCCTAAATTCCCAGTTTCCAAGTTCTAAAGTATGGTCCTAAATTCTAAGGGCCAATGTTCCTAATGTCCCAAATTGTCAGTGTCCTATGTTCTCATGGACTAACTTCACAAGATTCTAAGTTCCCATAGTCCTAAGTTATTAAGGTCCTAAGTTTCAAATGTCCTAAGTTCTCAAAGTCCTGTTATTAACGTTCTAATTTCCCATAGTCCAACACAGTAAATCTGCCAGTGTTAAATCAACACTATTAGAGTTAAATTAACACTGGGAGTGTTACATTTTGACACCCTCAGTGTTAATTTAACTCTAACAGTGTTGATTTAACACTGGCATATTTACTGTGCAAGTTCTTAATGTTCTATGTTCCAAATGTCCTAACTTCTAAAGATCCTAAGTTATTAAGGTCCTAAGTTTCCCAGCATTCTACCTTCTCAAGATCCTATGTTCCAAGTTCTAAAGTATGATCCTAAATTCTAAGGGCCAATGTTCTCAGTATCCCAAATTGTCAGTGTCCTACATTCTCAGGGCCTAAATTCACAAGGTCCTAAGTTCCCAGTGTCCCGAGTTCTCAAGGTCCTAAATTCCCCGTGTCCTATGTTCTTAATGTCTTAAGTTCCTAGTGTCCTATGTTCTCAGGACCTATGCTGTGATGTTCCCTGGAAAATATGAATGAGCTGTGTAAGTCCAAAACAAATATGTGCCCAGTTTTCCAAAAGCATGTTAGTGTTCAGATCATCTTAACTGGTAGAAAGAGTGTTCAGTGTGTTGCTTGCACCACCATTTAAAAATTATTTTTGTGCTGAGGTGCTTTTGGGAAACTGAGCTCTTTTGCTCTCTGTGGTGTTCATGTGGAGAAATCTGCACATCAAGTGGCTCCAAGAAATATCCAGAGGGCTTCAGAATTAGAAGCTGTCACATTCCTGAGATTAAATTGATTAGATAAGAGGTCTTGTGTAATACTGACTATTATCTTAGGGTGGATGTAGATACAGAATAAAAGCAACCTTACAACATGAATCATAGCAAATAAAAGCATTTGGAATGGAGTGGGGGAGCAGAAATGGTGATGGAAAAGGTCTTAACCATTATCTTAATAAAAGTCACCACCTCTGTGTTGTGTCATGAGGGACTGATTCATCAAAATCAGTGGGTTTAGGATATATCAGGAGTTTCTTGGCCATGATTGATGTAGAATTTTATAAGCTTGAGAATTTTTTATTATTTTAGGTTACATTTTAAATTGAATTTATTTCAAATATTCACTGTTAAATATCACATCTAAAATATTAGAACATGTACAATATTATGTCTTATTTACTAAATTTCTATTTACTATTATATATGCTATACTAGCTTAAAATATTTGTACCCCTATTAAAGGAACATGTCACCCAAAAGTCATATTTACACAATTTTACACCTGAAACAGACAATCAGTGAAAAGATGTTTGGAGTCAGAGTTTTGCTTCTGTAGTTTAGAAATAGAATTCAATTCACCATAATTCTTAGAAAATCAACTCAGGAAAAGGAAGTGCTGATCTAGAGTCAGTCTTCTACCAGCCCTGCTACTGTGTGAAGATGCCACCTGTTTTAGTGGTGTTGTCTGGTGACGTATTTTGATGGTAAAAATTACTTTTAGTATTTTAGGTTATTATTCAGTTTTGTTATCAAAAACAAAGCAAAATTTTGACTCAAAATGTGCATTGGCTGATCAAATACCTCTTAGGTAAGTGGATTTAAAAACTAAATATGATTTTTGGGAATCATTCACTTACAAGACATGGTGTGCTAGAAAAGTGGATTTGCTGAAGGAGATAAGCTAATGTTGTTCTCACTTCCAGGCAGTTGCTTGGCTGTGGTTGCTACTGTGTTGCTGTAGGGTTGCTACGTGGTTACTATTGTGTTGCTAAGTGTTTGCTATTGAAACTTTGTTGCTACATGGTTACTATTGTTATTTTGTTGCTAGTGGGTTGCTATGTGGATGCTGTTGCTAATGTGTTGCTAAGTGATTGCTAGTATGTGGCTATAGGGTTGTAAAGTGGATACTATTGTGTTGCTAAGCGGTTGCTATAGGGTTGCTATGTGGTTGCTATTGCTATTATGTTGCTAAGTGGTTGCTATAGGGTTGCTAAGTGGTAACTATTGTGTTGCTAAGTGGGTGCTATTGTATTATATTATTGTACTATAAAATCAGCTGCTAAAATAATTATAAATCTGCTGCTAAAACACCTACTGCAGGCTGGAATCTTGCTTCCCACTAGATATCAATCAGTTCCAGGAACTGACCAACATCACATCTGGCCTTCGTCCTGTAATATGTCTTAGTCTGTTTATGCAAGTGGTTTGTACTTATTAGAGTTTGTATTTATTGTGTTGCTAAATGGTTGCTATTGTGTTGCAAAGTGGGTGTTATTGTATTGCTAAGTGGGTGCTATTGTGCTGCATTGCAGCTGTTTTTTACATTGTTTTTTTATGAATTTGCTGATATATATATATATATACTGATGACCTTCTGTTGTCTTCTCCTCTAGGTGCACCAGTTGTAGTCTCTTTCCCTCATTTCTATCTGGGTGATCCGAAATATGTGAATGCCATTGAAGGAATCTCACCAGTTCATGAGCAACACCAGACCTACCTGGACCTGAACCCGGTAAACAACTTTGTGACATCACAGAACACAACCACTTCTTATAGGAATAGTCTATTTTACACAATTTGCCTTCATTCCAGTGATCTCAGATATGTTTAATTATGTGGTTTCTTAAACCATTTGATGTACTTTTATTTGAATTTATTTAGATTTTATACTGTTTTGATATTGTTTGCAGCAACATAGTTGTTAATTAATCAAATATTGCTTTCTAAAATGTTTTGCCTGTACAAACTGAAGTGATACCTCATACATGGCTCGCTATATGTACCCCCAAGAAAAAATATGCCTCCAACATGAACATTAACACCACCTACTTGTATCTCCACTCATTGCCCATTTTAGCTCCACAGATGCACTTTTTAGTTCTACAATTACAGACTATAGTTAGTTCATCTATAGAGGACCCCCGACATCAGTGAAACTGATCAAATAGACAGAAAATTGAGATACAAGGATGTGGTTATAATGTTATGGCAAGAAACCTGATATTTATTGATATATAGCTCTAAATGCTTACGTTATATATTTTTTATTATTGTTTTTTTGCATTTCAACACCTAAATGTAAACATTTGAGCCACTTTCTTAGTGGTGACTAGTGGAGGAAAGTTAGATTTTAAAAATATTTCTGTTTTCAGTGATTCACATTTTTTACACAAATCTGTACCATAGACTGTGTATGAGAACTGGACAGTACAGATCTGTTTACTTCCATTGTGACTTTTTTAAGCTACATAGCAGCCAAAATGGATGCTGCCACATTGCTTTCGCATTAGATGCTAATTGCTACAAAAGCATGCGCAGTAGAGATAGAAGGTGCTGTACCACTACCGCTCAAACTCCGCCCCCTCTGTTGGGGTAACACCTCTTTTAAGTGTCTGTTAGTGCTGAACAAGACATCAGTTCTCTTCAAAAACATCAAAGTGAAGATTAAATCTTATTAACACAGACACAAAATGTAAAATAAGCTGAGCTGTATGTCTAGCATTAGCTGCTGTGATCACAGTCACCTCATCACCACACCCCTTTAAATATCCCTAAATAACTTCTATAAAATGCATTTATCATAAAGGGAAATAGTGGGCGGATAATTAATAGGTACAGCTTGGGGGATTAAGACAACACAAAACAATGAACGGGGAAAATCATTTCAAAATTTGTTGTAGCTCCCACTCAGCAAAATGGTTGTGGGTGGAGTTTAAATTTGTACTACAACCAGCCACTGGAGGGAGTCAGAGACTGCTGTCTTTACTTCTGTTGTCATGTCCAGTGCTCATGATCTGCGCTGTCAGGGTTTATTTCTCACATACTGTATGTGTTTTGCTTTTTTACTGAAACAAAATGATATTCTTTATTTTGTGCATTTGTTCATAAAGTCTTTTCCAGACTTTAGAGTGACTGTGTGTGTGTGTGTGTGTGTGTGTGTGTGTGTGTGTGTGTGTGTGTGTGTGTGTGTGTGTGTGTGTGTGTGTGTGTGTGTGTGTGTGTTTCAGACTACTGGTGCACCAATTCGTGCCAGTAAAAAAGCACAGATAAACATTCTTCTTGAAAGAGTTACGGGATTTCCGTGAGTATTCACCTTTTCACTGACCTGCTCTTTGTTTTGCTGTCTTCATGCCTGTGTTGTCATTTATAAAACCATAATTTTAGCACAAGGATGGTGTATACAGTGCTAAAGTCAATATAAAAAAATGTAAAAGTAAAAATTATAGAATTTGATGCAAAACTTCATTTTGTTCATAACTAAACTCAAGAAGGTAATATATTTTATATTCATTACAGTGATATTTCACTTTTTAAAGATTTTTTGTTTTTTAATGTTTTAATGTTGATCAGTTGATCAAATTTATAGCTTGTGAAAATCCAGAAATCCATCAGAAATCCAGACTCTCAAATTGATTTTATTTAGATTTGGAGTAAATTACTATTCAAACAGTATCAACATTAAAACAAAAATAGCTGAAATATGTAAATTTATGTATAGAGAAAAGGTTTGCACTGAATATTCAGCAACCAAAATTATTAAGCTGAAAATGGCAACAATATACACTTTCTGTGCTTGTACAATGATGTTTTTAATGACACTGTTACCTTTTTCTAATTCCTGACCATAAACAGGAGCTTTACTGCTTTAAAATTAGTTTAATATTGGACACTCATTTTACATTCAGAATTGTGCTTTTCCTCCCCAGTTAACAAAACACAGATTCACTAGCACAGTTACAGTTTAGTGGTGAAATGCAAGAAGACTAAAACTACAACCACAATCTTTACTAAGCTACACTTGTTATGATGAAGCCAGAATACAGCCGCTTAGTTTTGTGATTGTTAGCCGCTTAGCTCTGGCAGGAAACTGAAAACATCCATGTGAATTACATCATTCATTTCAGCCATTTTCATGATTTTGTTTCATGTTCTTTAATTAAATACAGTGGGTTTTTGTTATTAATCTGTTATAAAATGCTTGATATTAACCGAAATGGATGATAACTGAAGCAATATTTCCCATAAAAAATAATGTAAATCTATTAATCTGTTCCAGACACTCCAATATATTAACAAAAATACATTTTATATAGAATAACTATAGTTTTACGTACAGAAAACAAAGAGAAATAAATAAAAAGACTAATTAAATCGATACATTAATAATAACACACTATTAATAGAGATTTTTTTAATGGTCATAATGTTTTGTCTCAAATTAAGTAATATGAGCAGACATCTATTTTTATTTCTATTACAAAACAATAATAAAACACACGGCAGGTGTATGAATTAGGAATATCAAGATATGACTCTTAATTAATTAATTTAGTTTAATCGTCAAATGAATCACCCCAAGAAGACAGGAGCACTCTTTTATTTTGACGCTGTGTCTCTCATCTGCAGCATGACCAGATCCTTGAACGGCACCATCTTCCCTGTCATGTTCCTTAATGAGGTAAAATTCAAAGCAACTTTAAAAATAATTTTGTCTTTATGAGGGATTATTTTCTCAGAATAAATGTATTTAAATTTTAGTTTTTTTTGTGTGATATTATTTCACCAAAAAGTGAATTTATTATAACTTTTTTACTTATCTTTACCACAGTAAATGTTAAAAAAAGACTATATACTGTATGTAATCATCCTCAATGCTGAAGCGTAAAATTATATAGAAAATGGTCATTAAGTTACTAAGTCATTATAATAAACATTAGCATAATAGGTTCAGAAATGATGTATTCAGCAATTATATCAGAAAGAATCTGGAAGGTACTAGTGGCTGACCACTGGAGACATTCAAAATGCACAGCTTAAACTATTAGATTATAGACTATTTAATGTAATACTACTTACCTGGAAAAGTGCATTTCCTGAAACACAGAATGGTTGCACTACACTTTACAGTGGCCTACATAGGGTAGGTTCCCACTTCCAGGTGGTTACTATACTGTTGCTATGTGGTCAGTAAGGTGCAACAGTTTTTGCAATGGTATTCCAGGTGGTTTCTCTGGTGTTGCTAGCTGGTTGCTAAGTGGTTGCTATGGTGTTGCTTGGTAGTATTTATACTATAAATGGATAACAATATAGTTGAGGATTGCAAAACAGTCTCTCATGGTGTAGTTTAAGATATCAACACTGCTCCAACTCTAGATTGTTTGGTTTGATTGGGCGATGCGGGCTTGGATACAGCTTTTTGATTGGTCACACGGTTTATGCATAGCTATGGGTTAATAATAAACAGCCATTTCTTATCCAATAAATGAAGATGAGGTTGAGGTGGTACATAGTGTGAATGTACACTCGCTACCTGCTTGTCAGTTTGTTTGTAATGTGAACTGCTTTCCTATTGGTCAGTCTTTACTGATTGTTGTCATTATCACAGTCTGTCGTGGTTGACGACGCAACGGCGGCAAAGTTGCAGAAGCTCCTGTCCATCATAACATTGGTCCCCAACTTCCCCTTCATCTTCATCGTTCTGGGAGTCCTCCTCCTCCTCATCAGCATCCTCCTCTTCATCCGCTCTCGCCAGAGGAAGGTAATGAGTCTCTATGAGAGAGAGAGAGTGTGTGAGAAGCAGTGTGAAGGACAGGGCTTTCCTGAAAGATCCTCATTAATTTTCACTGCTTTACTGTGCTCCGCTCTCTGAGCAGCCACTGTTCGGATAAACCAGAGGAATGTGACATTTTTATATCAGACACTTTCACACAGCCTCACTCTCCTCATTGTCTTGTGACTTTAAAGCGCTCGTTTTCCCACATTGCTCTAGGATGTGTGTGGGCTTATCTACAGTACTATTCAGATCTCACACTCCTCCAAACACCAGAACATCACCCCACAGTTCAGCTCAGACACGTGTTGGGTTTCCCACAGTGTGACTACAATAACACGTAAAACTCTGTGAAACTCACAACTGAGATCTTACAAGTGAAAAGTTGAGTCTGAGACAGTCTGACATTTAAAAGATGTTTAAGATAGAGTACAAAATATATATCAACATGGCAGCACATTCGCAGCCCGGAGAGACTGAGAGAGAGGGAATGAGAAAGAGACAGAAAAAGAGAGAATGAGACAGACAGGGAAGAGTGGGAGAGACAGAGAGACGAGAAAGAGCAAGAATGAGAGAGACAGGGCCGAGTGAGCACACGTGAGAGAGTGAAAGACAGAGAATGAGAGAGAGAGACAATTGCAAAGACGAGAGTGAGTTTAAGAGATAATGAGAGAAAGAGCGAGAATGCGAGACAGAGAATGAGACAGAGTGAGAGAGCGCAAGAGAGAGAGCAAGACAGAGAGAGGAAGAGAGTGAGAATGAGAGACAGAATGGGAAAGAGAGAATGAAAGAGACAGAGAGAGTGGGAGAGACAGAAGAACAAAAATTAATTAATTAATGGCACTTTTTTATGAACATGTTTTCTTTCAGGGTTGATATTCGTAGTCAAAATCACTTCTTTTCAACACTCCTCTAACCCTTACCTATTTCTGACTACACCCCCGGTCTCATGGTCCACTTTGGCCTTATCAAACGTTAGCAGGACATTTGAATACTGTTGGGTGGATGTGTGTGTGTGTGTTTGCATGTTATTATACCCCCAAAATCAACAGTCTTAACATTGTGACTAATACTCTGTTAATAATTTATTAACCTGCATTTCCAAGCTGGGCAGTTCCAAGGCAGCAAGGTCATCACAGACCAAAGAGCAGTGGTTTAACTATGAAATGATTCAGTGAATAAATACTAAACCGCGGTAATTTCCTGCTCTAACACACCCGGTTAAATAACCAATTCTGGGTGTCCCAAAAGCATCTTAGCACTAATTTTATCTGTAATAGGGCAGCCAGGAATCCAGGTGAATGGGAGACTTCTTCATAAAAAAAAAAAAACAGAGCTAAAATCCACAGGGTTGTACTCAAGTGCAGAAAGAAATGTGGCAAAAATAGTAAAAAAAAAAAAAGAAAGTACAGTAAAGAAAAAGACGCTAAGGCTAACGCTTGAACTAGCACCGTGGGAATGAAAAGCACTGTGCATTGCCGCGCAACCCGCTGTGGCTGTGGGAATTGTGATAGTACAGATTAGAGGGCGGTCGTTTGCTGAGCTACATGCAACAAGCAGTCCAGGCAAATTTAGCTCGATAAACGTAAACATTTGTGTGCTGAAGGAACGAGGCTCCATCCTTTCAGGTGTAACGCCACCACAGGTAGAGCTCAGAAAACACGCCATGGTACCAGAGAAACTGAGAGAGAGAGAATGAGAAAAAGGTAAAGAGAATGAATGAGACAGAAAGACAGAAGAGAAAGTGAGAATAATAGAGAGCAAATGAGACACATAGAAAGAGAAAGAGTGAGAATGCGAGAGAGAATGATGAGCACATGAGACACAGAGAGAGAGAGCATGCATGAGACAATGAAAGACACAGAAACAATGAGAGACAATTAGAGAGACAAGGAGAGAGCCAGAGAATGAGAAAGAGACAAAGAGAATGAATGAGACAGAGATAAGAGAAAGTGAGAATGATAGAGCAAATGAGACATATAGAAAGAGAAAGAGAGCGAGAGAGCTTGTGTAAGAGACTGAAATAGAGAAAGAGAATAGAGACAATGAGAGATAGTGAGAAAGAATGAGAATGCGAGCGAGAATGAAAGAGAGCAAATGAGACACAGAGAGAATGAGGGACAGACAATTAGAGAGACAGTGAGTGAGCCAGAGAGTGAGAAATAATGAGAATGTGAGCGAGAGACAGAGAGAATGAGAGACAGTAAGAGAGTGCAAGAGAGAATGAGAAAGAGATAGAGAGAGAATCAGACATATAATATAGTCAGGGCTGAGACCCTTAAAGAAACACTGCTAGTTACTGGTGGAGTCTGACCTGCACAGGCAAAGACAATGACTCAGCACAACAGGCGAGAGAGCTGTTTATATTCAACGAGCATTATATTCAACATTCTCTCTCCCAGTTAAGATGATCTTTGTACTGCAATGAAGAACCACAACTGGAACTGTCCACTCCTGTATTAATACTTTAACCTTTATGAATAACTTTCTTTGCTTTTAACCCATATTTCCTCATGTGACTCTTCATTCAGAGGGAAGTTAAGCGCTTTGATTTTGTGGAAGCATACTATTCTGGTCCCGTAAGTCATAACTTTGCTAACCATTTCTTTGTAAGACTTTCTCACATTTTACATCACTTTCCAAATTTATTTACTGGTTTTAGTGTCATTCCACAAAGGGGAAGTCCACCCATTTTTTACATCATTAATTTTTTTTTTTTACATAATTTTATCTTTGAGTTCAGCAGTTATTCAGAAATGGTCCACTTGGTTTACCAGTCATATTCTTTACAGTGTTGGTCAAACAAACAAGGGCTCTCAATTTATACAATACAATAGTCCTTTTAGTTACTATCCAAAACCAGAAGCAAACATACCTGTCTATCTCCAAAAATTAGAATTTTGTGAAAAAGTCATAATTGAATTAAAAAAGGTAAACTGTCATGTATTTTATGTTCATTACACATGAAAGTATACATTTCAAGCTTTTTTTGTTTTAATGTTGATCAGTTTGGCTATAGATGAAAATCAGAAATCCAGAATTAACAGAGTAAACAACAATTGAAAAAGTATCAACATTAAAATAAAAAAGGCTGAGATACATACATTTATATGTAATAAATATAACATATATGAGTTAAGTTATGAACATAAATGTAACTTTTCTGTAATATTCATATTTTTGGAGATGCACTAGTATTTGAAAACTCATTTTCTGAGATTTTACATCTAATGCTGCTAATGATAAAATTGTGGTTAGTCATATATATTTTACTTGTCTTAAAGCTATAGTAAAACAAAGTCTCAGGCATCAACCTGCATTTAGAGACATTCAGGTAGTTTAGACATCTGGTTCTCCAGATAACTCCAAATGACTTTGCTTATATCTAAGCAATTTAATTATGCAGAAATTTTAATATGTGGTGGAATTCTCCTTTGCAGCCTTAGGATCGCTATCACTTTTCACAGAAAATGTGCTATGTAGTGCTACAAATGGGTTTACATTTTTAGTGCTACTGGCACATCTCCAAAAAATATTTCATGAAAAAGTTTTTCATAATTAAATTCAAAAAGGTAAACTGTCATGTTTTATATTTATTACACATAAAGTGACATATTTCAAGTATTTTCTTGTTTTAATGTTGATATTGTTTGAACAGTAATTTAAACAAAAAAAATCTAATCATTTGAGATTCTGGATTTCTGATTTTGATGAACTATAAGTTATACTGATCAACATTAAAACAACAAAAGACTTGAAAATGTGTCACTTTATGTGTAATGATTATAAAACCTGACAGTTTACGTTTTATAATTAAATTATGAACACAAATGAACTTATTTTATTTTATTTTTTTGATCTAGTATTGTGTATACAGAATAATGTTGAAATAACAATGGAATCGTTTGGCCAAAAAGTCATTTTACACAGTGTCCCACCCTCATACCTCAGATATAACCAGTGTAACACATAATGCAGTCTCATTTACACCAAAAATCTGCACTGTGCTAACTGCATGCGTATTTATTCACACACTTGCCTCAAACCTCATATAATGGACTTTTTTATGTAGTTTCTAACACTGTATGTTCCCAGAGGAGATTTTGTTGCTCATATGTTGCTCTTTGAAGTCTCAGGAGCCTTAATAGAGACTACCATAATTCATTGGGGGGAAATAGCATGAGACAAGAACTAGACTTTGGCCAAGATATAAAAAATGATAACATCAGAACTGAGAATACACCTAGTCTTAGATGAGACATGGATGAGAAACTGATTAGTCATCAAAATTTCAGAGAGTGTCATTACGTGAGCCGATCTGAGCACAGTGTGAGACTTCACTGAGATTAGTGAAACTAAGACTCAAGAGGAGACGCCCACAAGAATACGCAAGAAAGTTCTTTTTATGGAGAGATATCTGAGCGGCAGAAGACTGTCTCTTTTTTTTTTCGCATCTGATCTCATTACTGTCTCAGAGAAACTACTGAGATCTTTAATGTTTCCATGTGGTATCTATAAATCCTCATTAACATACAGACAACATTCAGACTGCTACTATTAATTTAACTATCCAATGTATTTTCCCATTTATATAGATGAGCAAATATGTCATGGCTGATTGACAACAGTTTGGGGTAAGGGGAGAATATGAGTATAATAATTATCACGCATCGTCATACTTCAAAAAATTAAAATATTGTGAAAAAGTTCGTTTTTATCAGAATTTAATCCAAATCTGTTGATCGATATGTCTTGTAGCTCATGAAAATCAGAGAATGATTAGAATATTTGATTGTGAGTTTGAGTGAATGACTGTTCAAACAGTATAAATACTGTGTTTCTCTCAGAGCTACAACTGCTGTCTTACCTGGACTAAACAGAACCAGAACTGGACTGTTACTCAGTGCTCTAAAGTCCTCTTTTCAGATGCAAGTCAATTTTGTATTTCATTTGTAAATCAGCTCCTAGAGTCTGGAGGAAGAGTGTAGAGACACAGAACACAAGGTGTCTGAAGTCCAGTGTGAAGTTTCTGTGATGGTTTGAGGTGCCATGTCATCTGCTGTTGTTGGCTCACTGTGTTTTATCAAGTCCAGAGTCAACACAGCTGAGATTTTAGAGCACTTCATGCTTCCGTCTGCTGACAAACTTTATGGAGATGCCCATTTATTTATCCAGCAGCTCCCCACAGAGCCAACACTACTACTGATCATGATTTTACTCTACTTGATTGGCAGCCAATTCATAAACTGTAAGCCATACTGATCAACATTAAAACATAAAAGACTTGCAATGTCTCACTTTGTGTAATATGACAGTTTGCCTTTTTGAATTAAATTATGCATAAAAATGAGCTTTTTCACTATATTCCATTTTTATGAGTGCATAATATATAGATGGTAGTCACTTGGTCTTTTGTCTTTTTGATTTTACTCTTAATTTACCTAAAACTTCAAAGTTGTTCTGAATTGAACGTAACTGCCGTTACATGTTTTTGCAGTTAGCTTCAGAACCACTTTCGTAGCTTTATATACGTTACGTCACCTGAGTGCTCTGGCATGTTTTCACACCCCTGAAGTCACATCCAATGATTTTCAGCCAAACGAAAGCCTCCAGTGACCTCATAGACTGATTAGATCTGACACTTCCTAACCTGATCAACTCTCTGTAGTGTTTCCTGTAGCAGTTTGCATTCATTAAACTGATATTTTGGTGAAAAATCACAATTTACATAGTTTCCCCCTAAATAATCAGCCAAACTAGTTGATTTAAAGTGCTAGAGTAGCTTAATTATGAGACATCCTGTAAAATACTGCCTATACGCTCACTGGCCACTTCATTAGGTACACATAACTTGTATCTCCATTTATTGTCCATTTTATCTTCACTGACCATAGAGGTGCCCTTTGTAACTCTACAGACTGTAGTCCATCTGTTTCTCTGTATACTTAGTTACCCTGTTCTTTAGTGGTCAGGACCCCCACAGAGCACATGGATCATTCTCAGTGACACTGTTGTGGTGGTGGTGTGTTAATGTGTGAGCCCTTGGCTGGCACGATTTTCACTCCAGCAGTGACGCTGAGGTGTTTCAAAACATCTGTGTCTGATCTACTGTGATACACACTAACACACCACCACCACGTCAGTGTCACTGAGAATGATCCACCTGCTCTGTGGGGGTCCTGACCACTAAAGAACAGGGTGAACAAAGTATACAGAGAGACAGATGGCCTACAGTCTGTAGAAGTGCTGCAAAGTGGAGCTAAAATGGACAAACTGGAGTAAATTGGGGGGAAATTGTGTAAATGAAACATTTTTGCCAAACTATTCCATTTGAAATGGTCACTTGG
>BRDA01005741.1:0-14518 GCA_036984385.1 Crenuchus spilurus | reverse complement strand
ATGTGATGTATACATTTGGATTATTGAAGAATTTAGCCTGCAAACACAGGCAGTGCAGCTGACTCACTGTAGTTAAAATACCTTTTATAGTTTTTTTATAAATAAAGTTGAAAATGAAAACTGAAGCATTTTATTTGCTGATGTTCAGTCATACAGGACTAAAATGTACAGTGTTGGTGTTTTGACTACTATTAGAAGTAAATCATGTAGTTACAAGTGTGAATAAATTAATTTATCAGCACACATGGTAACAGACTAATAAGAATAATCATTGATATTCTCATAAACTGAGCACAATCCTACAGGAGTACAGTTCACACCTGACTCAGGCACAAAAATGACTCTCCATATTCAGCAAACAGAGCATCTGACCAGCTGTCTTAGTCATTTATATTGATTTAAATATAGGATCCACGGACTCTGTTTAGATGTGCGTGTGGTTTATGGGTTCCCTGCTTTATCTGTACATGAATGCTCTAATGAGGAGTCTGTTTTAGCTAGAGAGACTCCAGGCCCAAACATGGCCGTAAGCCAGAGCTAAAACGGAAACTGGAATGTTGTCATCAGTGTTGTGATTTGACCCTTTCTTTCAGTGACCCGACTGTGACCAAATTAGACTTTGACAAAGGAGACACTCCTCCTTCAAACCGGCATTCTAATGCTGTGGAACTAGAAGAAGAACCACCATCACAGAACAAAATCACTGACGGGAAGGAAGTGCAGGTACTAAACTATTTGACGAGGGTGTGTATTTTGTGACTAACGCAGGCTCACAGCCAGATTCAAATTACAGCAGGAAGTAAAACAGTAAATTAAAAATGATTTAAAATACTACTAGTGTTGTATATCAAGTTAGTTCATTAATTTAATTAATTAGAAGAAGCTGTTTAATTGACTAAGTAATATGTTTCTTTTCTGTGTGATTAATAAATACAACACTCAGATTCTTTTTGGTGTCGTTTATAATCAAAGTGCCAAAATGAAGAATTAATTTATTAATTTTCTGATCTATTTGGAAAATTCATACTGAATTCAGTCGATACCACTCAGCACTAGATTGTACCACCTTATGCTACTACTGTACTTGTTCAAAGTCTTTAAAGGTTGTAGGTAAAATTAAGTTCTTCTTGCAACGTAAAAGCATCTTCCTGAGACATTGGAAAGATAAATAGAGTAAATATAGAAATATATAAGGTACCAAGAAATGGCCATGCTCTCTCACTTTCACACTATAAAGTCCGCTGGCTCAGGCGTCTACTGATTGGTCCATTCAGAGCTGGGAGTCCTGCGCTTTCCTCTGAGCACGTTGGCTCCCCAGTGACGGTGTATCAGCGGTAGTTTGAAAAGAGGTGGTGACTACATCACACGCAACAGAGGAGGCGTGTATGTTTTCTCCCTCCTAGAGTCAGGGACAGTGCATAGTGATGGGGAGAGCCCCCTAGTGGATGGGGTGGGTTAACTGGTTACTACTACAACATTGGGAAGGGGATAAAAATGGCGCAAAAAAAAGAAATATATAATATAGAAAGGAAATGTTGGATTAATGTTACCTGCTGTATTTTTGAGGGATAAGGCATCTCATCTGAGATATGTAGACTATGGCCTGTTCTCAAGTGCCTCTCCTCCTCAGGATGCATTAGCAACATTTGACTTCCTGAACGACAGTCGTAACAGTACTGCAGCCAAATCAGACTATGACAGTCTGGTGGAAGATGATATTCAGCAGCCTGATCTGGAGCTCACCATCCAACAGAAAACTGAAACAAGGTGCAGTACCCATCCATCCTCTGGACACACTTTCAAGAGTGTTCACACAAGTCCTAAAAGTAGATAAAGAGAACCCAGTTAAACTAATGAGACACAAATATTAGACTTGCTCATTTATTTATTGAGGAAAATGATCCAATATGACATATTTGTGAGAGACAAAAGTATGTGAACCTCTAGGATTAGCAGTTAATCTGAAGGTAAAATTAGAGTCAGGTGTTTTACATCAATGTGATGACAATCAGGTGTGAGTGGGCACCTGTTTTATTTAAAGAACAGAGAAATATCAGAGTCTGCTCTTCACAACATGTTTAAGTGTATCATGGCACAAAGGAGATTTGTGAGGATCAGAAAAAGAGATGTTGATGCTCATCAGACTGGACAAGGTCACAAAACCATCTCTAAAGAGTTTGGACTCCACCAAATAGGTCTTTAAAAGCAACCATTTGGAAACACTTTGGATTTTACCGTCAACCCGGCCCGGGTAAGAAAGGGCTGGACGTGACTCATGTGATTTACAGAGATTGCAACGGTAAAGTAACGTATTTTGTTTGGATTTGAAAGAATCGGAAAAAAAATTGTGACCCCAAGAATCAATTCTGGATCCATTCGCTCGATTCCCAAAGATTCGCAGCCCTACCACCAATCCACAGTCAGACAGATTGTGGATAAATGGAGGAAATTTAAGACCATTGTTACCTCCTCAGTCAACCGTCAACGATCACTCCAGAAGCAAGGCGTGTTGTGAAGTTTAAACTGTGATAGATCTCTGTTCTTTAAATAAAACAGGTGCCACTCACACCTGATTGTCATCACATTGACTGAAAACACCTGACTCTTCATTTCTAAATTAACTGCTAATCCTAGAGGTTCACACACTTTTGTCTCTCACAAATGTGTCATATTGGATCATTTTCCTCAATAAATAAATGAGCAAGTCTAATATTTGTGTCTCATTTGTTTAACTGGGCTAAACGTTCTTTTATAGAAGATTTGAGTATTTGGAGCAGCAGCTTTTATGGATTTTATCACAGTCTTAAAACAAAAATAATTGTGATGGAAAATGTATTTAATGGGTGATCAGACTTTTGAGTGGTGTATGTTTTAAACATGGACAGTTTTGTCACCTAAAAGTAATTTTAGTAACTAAGAATAACTTGACTGTGGTTGATAAAAACAAAACTATGCTGTGATGTATAACAAAAACACTTCACCACATTGTGTGAAGAACTAATCTTTAATTTTTTACCTGTTTAAACTCAACTTTACAGTCTTTACACTTATTTACATCTAAATGTGAGTGACCTGTTTTTAGGGAGGAGCAGGAGATCCAGTTCAGCCTAAAAGACTTTAAGTGTGTGGCAGTTCTGGGTCGTGGACACTTTGGGAAGGTATGCTCAGTTTACATGTGTTTAAAAACCAGTAAATTGATTGTACCTCGTTTGACGGCGTGTAGTGTGTCTGAACAGGACTCGGAGAGAAAAACTATTCAGCTGCTGCTGTTCGTTTGCAGTTTTCCTCTCAGTGTGGGTTGTGATGTCAGATAGGTACGGTTTCATTGCCTGAATCGAGTCTCCTCAATTATTCAACAGGTCTTGCTGGCTGAATACAGGAGCACTGGAGAAATGTTTGCCATCAAAGCTTTGAAAAAGGGGGATATTGTCGCTCGGGATGAAGTTGACAGGTAAAATATTTTCACAGCTACTTGTGTCTTAAGTGGCTTAGACAGATCTTGTACAGCCCTGGAAAAGGTTCCTTCCAACAAGTGGTTCACAAAAAAAAACACTGCTCAGCACAGCTGGTCCTTTTTTGGCCAGATATCTTCTACACAGTCTGTGCTTTAGCGAGGCTGTCGAGCAGAGTGCCACACTACCGTCTCTCTGTATTACAGCGTTATCTCCATTAAACATTCAAGCTGGATTATTGAACTCAGTAGTAATAATAATAATAATAATAATAATAATAATAATAATTTAATAATTAATAATAACTGAATACATTACGTATATAAATAAAAAAAGGTGTTTGAATATTGTGAAAAAAAACACTGGTGTAAATTGACATTTCAAGCCTTTTGTTTTAACCTCGATTCTATTTGACACTTTTTGTGATTCTTCCAATAAATCAAAAGTCATTAACACAAGAGTAGCCAATTTGCTTAGATGAGAACATTGAAGGAAGTGTTATGACTGGACTTGTGGAGGGAGTCCGAAGACGAGGAAGACCAAGAATAACCTGGATGGATAACATCAAGACATGGACTGGATTATCAGGTGCTAGCCTGCTACAAGCAACCAGAGACAGATGGCATTGGAGAGAAGTGACTCGTCTGTGCAGCCTACCATCGTGAAGCGATGACGGCGTGTGACATGACATATAAACGTCAGTGTGCCAACTACACATTACACTTATTTAGCGCCTTTCTAGACACACAAGGAGGCTTTACAATCAACACACTTCATATACACACACTCCGGCGAGAAGCGGCAGCCAGTCACGCACAGCGTACTCTCAACCGGAAGCGACTGTCCACCTGGAGGACTGCATCGAGAACTAGGGGGGTCACCCAGGACAGAGTGCCAACCATATCTGGGCATACATAGAGAAGTTAGACAATGAAAGTGAAACAGCTGGTTTTAGACACAATAATTGATTAGTAGGTGTTGGGCCTCCTTTTGCAGCCAATACAGGGTCAATTAGTCTTGGGAATGACATACACAAGTCCTGCACAGTGGTCAGAGGGATTTTAAGCCATTCTTCTTGCAGGATAGTGGTCAGGTCACTACGTGATGCTGGTGGAGGAAACCGTTTCCTGACTCGCTCCTCCAAAACACCCCAAAGTGGCTCAATAATATTTAGACGCAAAGACTTGCTGTCTTGGTCACAGATGCGCCAGCAAGACGTGCAGCAACAATTTGTCCTCTTTTGAACTCTGGTATGTCACCATAATGTTGTGTGCATTGTAATATACTATATAACTGTGCTCTTACCTGCTAACTGAACCTTCACACTCTGCTCTTACTGGTGCAATGTGACATTAATGAAGATTGGCCACCAGACTGGTCCAATTTAGCCATGAAACCTCCCTCACTAACATGACAGCTGTTTCACTTTCATTGTCCAATCACTGTACATACACACATACATTCATACACACATCAGGGTAATCTTAGAGTACCCAATCCACCTGATCTCCATGTTTTGGACTGTGGGAGGAAACCGGAGATCCCGGAGGAAACCCACGCAGACACGGGGAGAACATGAAAACTCCGCTCAGATGTGGACTCGAACCCAAGACCTCAGCGCTGAGAGGCGAACGTGCTAACTCCGCTGTTACAACCCTACCTGCCTTCTAAAATATACATCATTAATCAAATACTCAAAATGAAAAACATGATTTATCTTCACATTATTGTGACCATAAGAGGGGAAGCTGTCAAATTATAATGCAAGACAGTGATTAAATGGGTAGAGAACACATCCTCAGAAAGGTTTAAACATGAAATCAAATCAAATGATCATTCCCAATGAAGAGGAGAGGGGAGGGTGGTGGTGGGGACTCGACAGTCCACGTAGATGGACTCAAGTGTAAAAGTCACAGTCTGTGCAGTCCTTGTGTGCCCAGGCTTTACAGCACCTGCACTGGTACCAGACCTCCCCTGACCTGGGGGAGCTCTCCAGGGGCACACTACAGAATTCACCTTCATCAGACGAGTCCTGAATGTTCAGCTTCTTGCTGGCTTTGGGTTTTTTTATCTTAGCTTTAGACCTGCTTTTCTCAGCCTCCAGTTGTTTGTTTTATAGAAGTATCTGTAAGGACAGCAGTTTCTCTTCTTTTCCTCCCTTTTGTGGTCTTATTTCTTGGTCCATCTTTTGGATGTTGACGGATGGACCCAGGTGAAAAGGTTGTATCCACAGCTGGTACATAGTTGATGGTCTTAGTTTCTAAAATACAAATGAAAGTCACTGAGGAATTGGTTCAGCATCACCAGCCGTGATTTCACCTCCTGTGAACTAGCCTGAGTACTAGCATGCTAGTCATTTCTGTTTTTAGTTTTCAAAACACTGATTCTAATCATACTTGTTTGGATTCTTAGACGTTTGATCTCAGGACAGTATCCAAAAACTCATCTGATAGAAAAGTAAAATCTTTATCTTAAATAAACACTTTTGGTGGTAAGTTTCTGTGGGAGTTTCAGATGTGGCTCCTTTTTTGTTAGTAAGAGGACCACTGTACTGAGCATATGCACAGTGAGTGTAATCACTCTAGCTGCTTTCTGATTGGAGGAATTCAAGGTGTTAGAACTGTCCCTCATCTCCCCTCATAATTTACTCCAAATGAGAGATTCTAATCATTGAAGATTCTGAATGTCTTTCATGAGCCGTCAGCCAAACTGATCAACAGTAAACAAAAGGCTTGAAATGTTTCTTTACATGTAATGAATATAAAATATGATGCTTTGCCTTATTCTCATTTTTTGATGCCACACTGTCTGTTTTAATAATGAGTCTCTGTGCATTTTCTTGCCAACCTCGACAGTCTCATGTGTGAGAAGAGGATCTTTGAGACGGTGAACAGTGTTCGACACCCGTTTCTGGTGAATCTGTTCGCTTGCTTCCAGACTAAGGAGCATGTGTGCTTTGTGATGGAGTACGCTGCTGGGGGCGATTTGATGATGCACATCCACGCTGACGTGTTCTCAGAGCCACGAGCAGTGTGAGTGATGGCATTTCCTCCCACATGTCGTTCAGTTACCCACAGTGACTTGGCTTATTGGTTTACATGTTTGTTTTTATCTGCAGATTCTATGCTGCGTGTGTAGTCTTGGGCCTGCAGTTTCTGCACGAGCACAAAATAGTGTACAGGTGAGTTTTTGGTAAACGAAGCTTTGTCTGTCATGCTGAGTTTCATAAACGTTTAATGTGATTGTGAATTGTATCTACAGAGATCTGAAACTAGATAACCTGTTGTTGGATACTGAAGGATATGTAAAGATCGCCGACTTTGGTCTCTGCAAAGAAGGTAACGGACCTCCTCCTGCTTTTTGGTTTGCTTTATTATTATTATTATTATTATTATTAATGCTGTCAGGTTAATTCTGACTGTTGTCTGTTTGGGGCTCTTCATGGCTTGCTCATGATTCCTCTGATTGTCTTTTCTGACGAATTTGAGCTTCTTTTGGTTGTCTGGGTTTCGGTCTGTATGCCCTTCAGTCATATGTTTTGTGCATTAATTAAGGGTGTAAAAAATAACCCATTAGAATCTGAAGTCCGATTTTGACTTAAACGATGTGAGTGCATCAGTACATGGACCCCTGAATCTGTCTATTTGTAAAATGAACTGGCCGATGGCCCAATTACACAGCTGTCAATCGATTTGGTGTTGCTGATGTGCGCTGCTGCCTCTCTCTCTCTGTCTTTCTCACTCACACTCTCTCTCTCTCTCTGTCTCTCTGTCTCTCTGTCTCTCTGTCTCTGTCTCTGTCTTTCTCTCTCACACTCTCTCTCTCTCTCTCTCACTCTCTGTCTCTCTGTCTCTCTCTGTCTCTCTCTGTCTCTGTCTCTGTCTGTCTGTGTCTGTCTCTCGCTCTCTGTCTGTGTCTGTCTCTCGCTCTCTGTCTGTCTGTCTCTCGCTCTCTGTCTGTGTCTGTCTCTCGCTCTCTGTCTGTCTCTGTCTCTCGCTCTCTGTCTGTCTCGCTCTCTGTCTGATTAACTGTCGTGATGCTCGTCACAGTCACGTTTGAAAGACAAATGTCCGATGCACATATAGACAACGCTCTGCCGAGCTTAAAATCTAAAGTTTGGAAGAAGTTTGGTATTTAAATAAAGAACGAAAAACATTTGGTGAGACGACATGAGGAAAGTGGTGATGAGGAAACTAGCACCGTTAGCCCAAAGACACGGCAGGACAAACACAGTAAAACAGGACGTCTTCAGCCAAAACTCGACCACAACTCAGGTAGAGCCAAAGTAATAACGGCTTCAGTAGCCCGGTTCATTGTCAAAGACTTAAGACCAGACTGTGTGGTGGAGAATGAGGGCTTTGGGGACTTGTTTAAAACATTGGAGCACCGGTACCACATCCCAACACGACAGTGCAAAAACACATTTTTACTATTAACTTATGTTGAATCAATTTAAAATTATCTATTTTAAATAAGTAACTCGTATTATTTCCTACACTATTGAACTGAATTGCATCAAAATCCTACTCGATCCAATCAAACCAAATCGGTCCACTTTAAAATAAATCGTTTCTGAATCGTATCGTACCGCATGAATCGAGATACATATCGGATCATCATTTAATGGACAGATGCACACCCCTAATATTAATACATATAAATAACAGTGTGTATTGAATTGGCTGTAAATTTGTAGCTTAAGTTTAGGTGCTGATTGTATTCTTAATGTGTATGACTCTACTAAATTTAACATTGCATGTGTACTATAAAAGCAGACTCGAGCCCTTCAAACAGCATTATCTCAATATAGGAGCCAACTCGAGACGGTTTACAGCAATCAGCAAAGTACACTCCAGAAAACCTCCCCCACACACTTACAGCTCACATGCCAGAGCAGGGGAATCTCCACAATCTGGCCTAGAGTCACTTGACTTGAACCAAGGCTGTGATGACTCTTTCACACAAAGGACCTTGATTCCCAAGGATGATTCCTCTCCGGAAGCTTATTAGATACAGCAAATCCACTAAACATGGGAAAGTACTGTGTTGATGTGGTCACACATTGGGTGAATATTTCACCTCCTGTAGCTGTGACTCATGAATGTGAATTATTTGTAGAATTTTTAGTTAAATGTTGACTTGAACTCCAGAAATTTGAGATCTTTCATGGCAAATTGTGACAGGAAAAGGTTTGTGTCGTGATGATTTTCATGGCTGTTATTTTGGTAGGAACATGCTGATGTGTCTTCTTTGCTATTTAGGAATGGGCTTTAGAGATCGCACCAGTACCTTCTGTGGCACTCCTGAGTTTCTGGCCCCTGAAGTCCTGACGGAGACTTCATACACGCGGGCAGTGGACTGGTGGGGTTTAGGTGTCCTCATCTTTGAGATGCTGGTTGGGGAGGTAAGACTTTAGGTTGAATATTTACACTGAAACTGTTTAGCAGAGCAGTCAAACAGAGTTAAATTATTCCGCTGATATAAACACAGAACGAGTGTCCTGGCAGCACAGCCTTGAAACGTGCTTCTCTGCTTTCAGTCGCCATTTCCCGGTGATGATGAAGAGGAGGTGTTTGATAGTATTGTCAACGATGAAGTTCGTTACCCGAGATTCCTCTCCACCGAGGCCATCTCAATAATGAGACGGGTATGTTTTGGAACTGTAGTTTGTAAGTTAAACTGTAGTTTTAATGTGTCGCACGTGATTTGATTCCGTTTGTCTGTCTGCAGCTGTTGAGGAGGAATCCAGAGCGGCGTCTAGGTGCAGGAGAGCGAGATGCTGAAGAAGTGAAGAAGCATCCGTTTTTCAGAGTATGTTCTCTTTTTGTTCTGATTCTTATTTTGCCTCTGAGGTACTGAAGTACTAGAGCGGGGGTGTCAAACTCCAGTCCTGGTGGGCTGGTTTTCTAATCAAACACACCTGATTCAAGTAGTGCTGGGCGATAAAACAATATCGATTTTTATCACAATAATTTTTCCCTCGATGACGACGATAAACCGGGAGAATAGAATTCGATAAGCTTTAACGTTTGTTTCCATTTCACATCTAAGTAGCTTGACGGTGAGTTCAGATGTGATACTGCTGCTCATCCTCACCAGCGCCGCCAAAATGCACTGATGTGTTTAAGACAAGCTGTGATTGGTGGAGAGCTTAGTGGGGCCGGGCGAGAGAGCGCAAGGTCGCTGTGTGCCCGTCTGTTTGTGTAAGAAGGAGAAGGAGGGGGGGCTCGCTATGTGTGTGTGTGTGTTAGCCCGAGTGCTAGCATTAGCCTGTTAGCTTGTCTCTCTATCCTGTTAATTTGGAGTGGCTGCGGCGGACAAGTTTCAACAATAAAGCGACGACTGTAAACGTCTTTCTCGTCCATCCTTTCAACACGTCCAGCCGGACGCTACAATATTCTGTTCTGGCAATAAACATTTTAATATTTTAATTAGTAACATTTCATGTACTGTATTATGATGTTTTTAGAAAGATGTTTAAAACTATGACAGTGTTAGAAAATTTAATATCGTGATAATTATCGAGATTGATCAATGTAGAAAAGATTTTGGCCATATCGTCCAGCTCTAGAGTCAACTCGGCAGGTAATGACCAGGTTTAACTGTAGTGCCAGAGCGCAGAAATCACCAAACTGTGCTGGACTGGACCTCCAGGACTGGACTGTGACACCCCTGGTCTATTGAGTCCATGTATGGACATTAAGCTACAAAGTTTGTCATATTATGGAAACCAATGCATTTACACACATACTGATCAGCCACAACATTAATACTACTCACAGATGAAGCAAGCGACTTTGATAATCTCATAACAGTGGCACATACAGAAGTCTGGGATACTTAAACGGTAAGAGAACAGTCGGTTCTTGTAGACAACGTAGTGGATGCAGGAGAAAAATATGCAGATGTCCAGACCTGAGCCACTTTGACAGGAGCCAAGTAGTTACGGTCAGACGACTGGGTTGGAACATCTTCAAAGCAGCAAGCCTTGTAGGGTGTTGAGGAAGAAGATGAAGTACTTTTTGTTCATCCTCTTGGTGAAATTTGTCTCTGCATTTAAATCATCGTTGACAGTGAGGACACACATTAGTGAGCAGTGAGCACACACACCAGGAGTAGTGGGCAGCTGCCAGTTGCAGCCCCTGGGTGAGCATTTGGGGGTTAAGTGTCTTGCTGATAGGCATTTCAGCCACCATTCATTCACACCCTCTCACAAGTTCAAGGCATTAGCACTTGGGATGACCAATAGTGGCCTCCAAATTCCCCAAACCTCAAGTTAACCTCATTAACATTGATTTTTATTTTTTGACTGATCTGTGTCCTCACCTGTTTAGCCTGGTGGAGTTTAGCTTTACCCATTTAAATTGGTGTTTCAGCATAGATGTTTTTAACGAAAGAGGTGTAAGAAAGGGTAGCCACTTGAGCAGAGGTCATTTGTATTTTTGTGTCTGAGGGAACAAAACCAAAATTCAGCAAAACCACTTATATTACAGCGAGTTTTTATCCTAGAAACAAAACTAAATATACCCCAGAAACCTTAAAGCATCTACTTTTCAAATGTATAGCTTGAATCAAAATATATTTTAGATTCTTGAGAGGAGCTTAAATAAGCAGATACACGTCTGTGAGAGCGAGTCAGATAGCTGCGCTTTTTTTCCCACCAAATGATGTGATCCGTCATTCATATGATAATGACATGGTAATTCCGGACATTCTATTGGTGGGTTCCAGTGGCAAGGAATCTGTGGAATGTTGATTCAACATCATCCTCTCACTTGAGATGAACCTGAACATGAGAGTTCTCACCTCACATGTATCTCATGATGAATTAATGTAGGGTTAGTAGCTGAGGAAAACGGAGTGTCACCTCACATTAGTTAAGCTTTAGAAATAAAACCACATACAATATCTAAACACTGTAATGAGCAGTGTGTAGCTAACACCTCTGTTTATTCAGTTCTGAGCTCAAAAGTCTTGAATAGAAATGTTTAGAGTGTTTTTTCACAACATATCAGCACATCTGAAAACAGGTTTTTGTAAAGTCTAAGTTTAGAGCAGATTTAATAAAAATATAGGTTTATGACACTCTTACTGTTTTAACACTGTTGTTGCTGAGTTTGTGCTGAACAAAAGCCTGTGTAACACTTTGGGGAAAAATAAATTTTTTACAAATTACACCCACCTAAATTTAAGCGTGTCAGACTACATCACAGTGTCTGAAACAACCTCAGACTCCAGAGGGTTAAAGGAGCAGTACCAGAAACGCTGGTTCATACTAGAGAATAGAGATGTTGGAAAATGTCACTGCTGGGAAGATGAAAGCCAAACTTCTTGCCACTGAGCCACATGTAGTTCATACATATACACCTTCTGTTATGACATCAGCTATATATATTGCCTATATATTGTCTGATGTTTCCATTATTGTGTCAAGGCTCTGTAACTGTTCCATCAATGTGCCTCTTACATCTTCTGTTATTCTCTCAGAATGTCGACTGGGCTGCGCTGCTGGCTAAGAAGACTCAGCCTCCGTTTGTCCCAACCATTAAAGGGCGCGAGGACGTCAGTAACTTTGATGACGAGTTCACTTCCGAGGCACCAATACTGACCCCGCCGCGTGAGCCCAGGGTTCTAACATCCAGTGAACAAGAGCTTTTCACAGACTTTGACTACATTGCTGACTGGTGTTAGTCCATCCCACTGACCGTCGCAGCCCTTGCCCGTACATGTTCAATACTGTGAACCAAACTAAACAACCAACACCCACTGCCAGAGCAAGCGACTCTCCTCTTCAGGACTTGTGCTTGTCCCTCTCTACCCTGTGCCATTGAAGGGACTGGTGTTTTGTTCTCAAATGAAAATGCTGATGTTTAAAGCCAACTCTAATAACTAAAATAGCACTAGAATGTTTGATAAGTGGCCGCACCACTTAATCTGGTTCCATGAAGTCTTCTGTCTTTGTTTTTGCTGTAACACTATTTGTGTACCATCCTCCCCCCCACGTCTTCAAGGTTAAATCACATTTCGTGCTTATCATAACAGGAAGAAAAGATTCATTCAATCCAACCTAGTAAGACACTAAACTGCACAGAAAGTGGCTTTGGCCTGAATCAAGACAATCCTCCCTCAAACTGTCCCACTTAAACATTTTCTTCTGATCCATATATTTATTCAGTCTTTTCTCCCCACAATGCCTTAAATTCCTAAGAGATAGCGGGCTTCCAGACAATAACTGTCAGGTACTGAAAACCTACCAAAGTAGGCTGCCAAACTGGCCTCCTCTTATCCTCTCACTGGATTTGAAGAGTGCTTGGCCAAGGACGTACAGTTTGGATGAACTTGAACCTTGTAAAGATTTAAAAAATAGCTTTTTTGGTGGTTTTCAGACTTTTAATTTCTGCTTAAACATGTATTCCTATCATTGAAAAGATAAGTTATAGTTTTATACTATATTTTTTAGGATATTAGCATTTTGGATCTGCTGTATGGTATGCATATGTGTGATTTTTTAAAATATCTGACTTGTATGGTCATCATTAAGGAGATGGCGGCTCACACTCGAGAGCCGTCATAAACTTCTCAAACGGAATGTAAAAATGTATATTCATAAAAACAAAAATGTATATTTTTTTGGCACGTGGATATGCCAAAGCAGGCTGTATTTTTAATAGTCTTTTTTCTTTTTAAAGATGTTTGTAGCGTGACTCGTTCAGGATCAGGCCGTTTCACACAGTTGTGGTTCTGTGTGCCAATTTTGTGGCGTTATGTATTAAGGATTGGGAAGTTGATGTTTGTGAACTGGTGGCATTGTCTGCATTCCTACTTTGTCATGGATGAATCCCATGGAAAAATCCAGATCTCGCCTGGACTACTGGCATGCAGCTTACTCTCTCTGACCCCCCCCCCCCAATCAGAGCTCTTGTGGACTATTGCCAACAACTTCACTCAGTGTATCACCAAACTTCTTTCAAATACACTCTGTACACACAGCGAGGTCTGGTCTCTCTCTTCCTTCTGTTAAGGACTTTACAGAGGAATGTATGCACCAAATAAATGGATGCAGACCTTTGCTTAGCCTACCTTTTCATTCAACTATGTTTTAAAGCTTTAAGAGTTTCTGACACTGCATTTGATATTTTAAGGTAGCATCTACTGGTCCAAAAGCCCAAAAATATTGAGTTTTTCATAATCCAATTAAAAAATGAACTCGTTTTATATTCGTTATGTGTAAAGTGACACATTTCAGGCTTGTTGGTGCATTGAATGGTAGTTTACTCGAACGCCAATTGAAATATTCTAATGAGATTGTAGATTTCTGTAGCTGCGAGTCATACTGATCAACAGTACAAACAAAAAGGATTGAAATGTCACGTGTAATCAATATAAAACCACGTTTTACCTTTCTGAAATAAAATCTGGACAGAGCTGAACGTCTTCATGATATTCTCATTTTTGATCAGGCTCTAACTTTTGAGTCTGTATAGTTCTAGATTTGTTTATTTTTATTACAAAGCACCTCGTAGAACCTGACTGACTAGCTCTACGACTTCAGCAGATGTTACAGTGAAACACTAACGGATCAAAACCACTTTAAAGCTTTTATTGTTTCCGTCGTGCTGATCTTGTTTTTTATTCTAAGGAAGCAAACAAAAATAGCACTGAAGTTATTTACTGAATACAGATTACAACTAGTTCTGTAAGACGGTGCTAAGTGTTAAAGAGTGAAACTTTGGCTAGAAGTCTTTCAGAACTTCTTAGAACTCTTAGTTCTTCTCCAGCTTCTTTGAAAGAGGTGAAGCCCACAGAACTGGTTGGATTGGTGTTGTGAAAGAGTTTCTCGGAGAAGAAAGACAGTGAACAAGAATTCTGTAGTTCAGCTCTTCCTCCTATATACACTTAAAGAAAAGGAGACATTAGGAATGTCAGTATCAGTTATAGTATTACTGTAATTAATCTGAGCTTGAAAATGTCTCTAAAACATCATCAGATGTTCACACAAGTCCTAAAAGTAGATAAAGAGAACCCAGTTAAACTAATGAGACACAAATATTAGACTTGCTCATTTA
>BRDA01005740.1:25747-46399 GCA_036984385.1 Crenuchus spilurus | reverse complement strand
GAGCAAAAATTGGCAGTGCTCTCTCTGGGCAGGTAGATGGCGCTCTCACTCTCTCTCTCTATCACTCTCACATTGCAATGTCTGCTGGCTCAGGCGTCTACTGATTGGTCCAATCGGAGCTGGGGACCCTGTGTGCCTTCCTCTGAGTGCTTTAGGCTCTCCAGTGACGGTGTATCAGCGGTGGTTCGAAAAAAGAAGCGGTGGCTGCATCACATGCAACGGAGGAGGCTTGTGCTTGCCTACACCCTCCTAGAGTCAGGGACAGTGCAAAGTGATGGGAAGAGGCCTAGCGGAGAGGCCTGATGGGGAGAGGCCTAGGGATGGGCTAATTGGCTACCACTACATTGGGAAGGGGATAAAAATTGGCAAAAAAAAAACCAACTACGGCAAACAATAACCGAGGTTACACTGTACCCATGATAAGGACCCTACAAAATTCACAGGACACTGGCTCTCAAATAAGATAAGATAAACCTTTATTAAAATGTGTTAGAGTGGCACCAAGAATCAAAATTATTAAAATGTTTCAATACTCAAATCTGGTAATCAGCTCTATACACTTAATAAAGAACTTAATAAAGAAATGTGTCTGTGTTTAATGCAATATACAATTGGTGCTGAATTCAGTAACGAGTATTCTTAATTTATAACCAGAGTATCAACTTGATATCAATACTGAAGTTAAAATTCTGGTATCATGACAAACCTATGTGTTAACTGCATAGCATGTACATGATGAGGGCAGGATTGAACCCTATAAACAGCCTTTCTCTAAACCAAGATGCTTTACATCAATCGGCACCCGTACGTACACACCCACACAGATGTAGAGTCACTAGACTTCATCTGTGATGACTCTTTCCACACATGACTATGTGATTCCTCTCAGAAAGCCTACTAGCTGCAATGTAGCATCATGTTTTAGTGAGGCACAGCTCACTTAAGCAGGGAAAACAGTGCATTAGTTCAGCTTTGGGTCTTAATTTTTTTTATTCAAATGCCTAGGCAGCCATGACCTAGTGGTTAAGGATCTGGTCTGGTGACCTGAAGGTTGCTGGTTTGATCCCTGGGCAGGTCATGACTGAAGTGCCCCTGAGCAAGGCACCTAACCCCCAATTGTAAGTCGATTTGGATAAAAGCGTCTGCTAAATGCCTCAAATGTAAATGTAAATGCTTACATACTTTTTTTTTTTTTAGAATATGCAATTAAGGTACAAACTGCTTAAATGTGAATTTGCATGGTATTTCATGGCAAATGGTCCATTTCACTAGAAAAGGTATACATTTGATAATTCGCCACCCATGATATACTCAGAACACTATGATCAGAATCATGTCAAATTTTTCTTTATTTTTTAAAAAATTTAAGAGCTCGATGAGGTAGATAAACATTGTCAAAGTTTCAAGATGTACAAATTACTCTCCAGTCCATATGTGGAAATAAGCCTGTGTTGAATTCAGTTGTTTTGAGATCACAAAAAACAGCATGTTTAGAACTATCCACCTGTTCAGCCTATAACAGCTTAGCCCCGCCCATTATTTTACAATTACAGTGGTGTGTTTGAGCTTGGACTGCAATTAGATTGTGGCTCAATACATTGCAGCCAATCAGATAATGGCTTATTTACATATCAGTCTTAAAGACAGTAACAAATACACAGCATTTAGTTCTAAACATATGTGTAAAAATTACCATGTAAAAATGAATTATGACTAGTTTAGCACATAAAATCAAACAAAGCATCATAAGTGGAACTCTTGGGGAGGAATCCAAGAAATTACAAAAAGAAAAAAAACATAATTTGGGCCCTTTAAGTATATCTGCTTTGCTATATATGGCCTTATTCATACTCAGGTTACATAACATACTCTAAAGCTTCTCAGAGTTCAGGACCATGGAGAGCAGCACCAATAAACTGCATGTTCAGAAAACCGTCTCAGTATTTCCATATTTAATCACAACCAGAGACTTCAGTGCATTCTGTCCCCAAAAGCTCATCTACATATCAGGTATAAGGTATTAAGAGCTACTATGACAGAACACATAAATATGTAACGGCCCAAAAACTCTACAGAAATGCATAAGACTTATAACACCACCCACCAGAAAGCAGGAGGACTTTTAAATAGCAATGTCAGCTTTTGGGCTGGAAAAAAGCAGGTGAATCTGCTTTGCAATGCTTGTGCCTGTCAGCGTTTTTCTTAAACACATTCAGAAGTAGAGGAACACATTTGTGACACTAAATCTACAGCAAACCAAACTCTTCAGTACAGCAGTAAGCAGGCAAGCTCATGTCCTCAAATATATCAGCTAAAATCCAAATCACATGCAAAGTTAAATTACTGTACCATACCAAGTGAATTCAGGCCATGAGTGCTAAGAATATGTTCAGACAGTAATCCCAAATCCGATTTTTGGCCTGTCTAGATTGTATCCAGACTGATTTCTGGTAGCCTGGACAATCAAAAACTACATGAAACCAGATTTTTGTAATCTGTAAATTTGTAAAGGTGCTTTGAAATTTGATTCCAATCAGATTTGTACAGATCTGTCTCAGTCCGGATGCTGTTGCCGCTCAAATCAGATTTCAGAGTGTCTTTGGCGTCACTCACAATGTGACAAAGAACGATATGTGAAATCCAGAGTGACAGAGGAATGGGCCACAATCCCGGTGAACAACTACAGGAAACGTTTGACCTCTGTAAAGGCTACTGTACCTAATATTAACACTGATTTTCACAGGTGTTCAAATACTTATTTACAGCAGTAACACACATAAATGATTAAAAAATCATACATTGTGATTTCTGGATTGTTTCTTTTAGATGATGTCTCTCACAGTGGACATGCAGCTAAGATGAACATTTCAGACCCCTCCATGATTTCTAAGTGGGAGAACTTACAAATTCACAGGGTGTTCAAATACTTATTTTCCTCACTGTATATTATTCCAGGTCTGGAAACATCTTTTTGTTCTGCAAATAAATGTTATTTCTTACATGATTTCTAAGTGTCTGCCACAGATATAAAGAACAGCACACCCAGTCCTCGGCTAACACCATTCAACGCCAACTAACACCTTAAAAAAGACACTGCTGGGTTTGGATGGACAATCACATTAGGGTGTATATCAGTGCTAAATACTTTCTCACACTCCTGCTGATGATGCTGTGGAAACACACTGCTGTCTGGCTCAAACACTGGATGGCCTGTGGTCCATTTCACATGAGCCAGCAGGTGCAGACACTTTCTGAATCACTCTGGTAACACTTGAGTATTTCTCTAAAGGGCCCAAAATCTATATTTTCCTCATAAGAAATATTTTCCCTGAAGTTCCTGTATTATGTTTGTGTGCTCAATGACCATTTCCAAGCTCTCTCCATCACTGCCATTTAAACATTACAAGTTGTTACACTGGCTACCTGTTAGTTATTGTAGTGATGTTCAAGTTCTTTTAGTGGTTTATAAAGCACTACATGCACCAGACTACATATCAAATACGCTTTCATTTTATAAGCCAGGGAGGTGGTCCAGATCTACCAGTGCCTCTCTTTTAGATGTTCCTCAAAGCGGAACAAAAATGTTTGGTGATGCTGCTTTTAGGTAATTTATTAAATTATTCATTTTATTAATTTGCTTTATTTTCTTTTTATATATAGATCAATTTTACTTTCGTTTTACACTTACATTTCATATTTTTCCATTTTAATTATTTTTATTGTTTTTACCATTCTTATTAGTTATAAAATTTGTTTTATTAATTTTTCTTTATAATCTTTTCTTGTCAATCCCTTGTAAAGCACTTTGATTTGTATGAAAAATGCTACATAAATAAAGTTTTGATTGATTGATTGGTACCATTTAACCAGGCTGTTTATGTATACACTGATAAAAGTAAACGACCTGTGTTGTGATTGGCTGCCCTTATTGTGCCTCTAAAAAAATACCTACAGGCTGAAGCACTTTAGAAGAAATGGGTGGAGCTCAACTGCAGTAGGCTGGATTATGTAAATAAGCTGTGATGAAATGCAAATTGTAAACTTTGCAGCTTATTTTACATATGCTAGTAAATCTAGAAAAATAGAATAAGCCTTTTTATGTTTTAATGTTGATTCTGTTTGAATAGTAATTTTCACAAACTAATGACATTCTAATCATTAGAGATTTTGGATTTCAGATATAAATCTTTCTGATCAATATTAAAACAAAAAAGGCTTAAAATGTCACTTTTTGTCTAATGAACACAAACGTTGCCACATTTGTATACTGAGATGATGTAAGCATGGGCGCAGCACGAGGACCCGGAAGCAGCTGAATCCAGAAAACATGGTGTTTATAGACAAAAACTGTAGCTATAAACAAAAACATGCGGACTTCCCTTTAAACTTTATGACAGGGACAGACACTAGAATGACAACACAGATGACCTGAACAAACAGAGTAGCACAGAATGACGGATGAAGGACTCAAACACAGGGAGGCTTATAAAGCACACAATCATAGAGGGAGATATGAGAGGGCTGTGAACTTGACAGGGCACAATAAACTTGACAACATGACATGATGTGACGTGACATGACTCGGGTTGTGGACATGAAGACATGACACAAACATAAACCAGAGCACGTGGCATACACGGCAGAGACCAAGACAAGACAGGGGGCATGGTCAGGGACGCAGCATCAGGTGTTAGGGTCACAGATGCAGTAGTATCTTCCTAAAGAACAAATGATGCATTTTGAAAACTGAACACTGCAGACATCAACCGCATCAAACCCATTTATAAAAACAAAAAAGGTTCTCTGAAAAGGTTAAATACATTAACATCAAAACTTTGTTTTGAAATGTAAAATCCCAGGTAAGAGTTTTTCCAAAACTCTATCATTTATCATTTTAAATGTAATCTACAAAACCTAAAACCTATAAAATGGTGAAAATATTGTTTTGTGATACTGTATCAATTCTCAAAACAGTATGAATTTTTAATTAATGGCTTAAAGGTACAGTATGTAATATTTCGGGTTATCTTTTGGCAGGATTTAAGATAATCACTAATAAAAATGATTAAAAACACATCTAATCATTCTAAACTAAGCAGTCATTTGATTATTTTACCTTAGAATAAGCTGTTTATATCTACATTGGTCGCGGGTCGAACACTAACTGAGGCCGCCATGTTGCATCGCCATGTTTCTACAGTAGTTCGAAAAGGATAAACGAGGCTAGCAAAAATCGTTTGTGTTGTAATGACGAATTGGCCACTCAAATTCGATGGCGCTGTAGCTTTGTTTTACCGCTGGGTGACATAAAACAGGAGAAGAAGAAATAAACATATACCTCAATAAGAAGAAATACGCAGAGGAGAAGCAAGAATAAAGGTTTTTTGGTTTATTTGTTAAGATGGCGGAACATTCTTATGCTCGTCAAGAAGAGAAAACACAACTTCAATCGTCAAAGAAAAGAAAACATGATGAAACTTAGCTTCATATTCGTGTGCGCAGTGTTTTTCCCCCATTCCACCTTAAATGCTGCTGCGGGACATTGTAGCGCATCGGAGCTGAACACTGCTGCAGCATTTAAGGTGGAACGGGAGATTCGTAGCTGCGCGCTAGTTTGCGAGCTTAGCTAATATGAGCTCGTGTGAACTGTTATCAGCTGAAGTGCTTCTTCAGAGCATGGCAAGCTTACCTTGACTAGAGAAAAATGTGTATCCTGCCTGCATTATCTGTCTACAGTGAAGCAGTTTGATGTGTTTACTTTATTACTTTGTACAGAAAACAGCTAACGTTTACAATAGCACTACTGAAGTGCAGAAAATATGTTTCGTCTGCATTGTAGCTATGATCACTTTACATATTACATTTCCTACATTTATAATTAAAATTAATCTTACCACTTGATATATCTCTAGCTCTAAAGCTGCTATTAGACATCGCGTTCGGGAGTATCAAAGATATATGAGCTCTTACGGCCACCGTAGAGACTCCTACGTGTTTGGAAGAGAGGGGCTGTGGAAAAAGTCTTTAGTTGGTTGCAATATGGACACTAAACCACTAGATGTCGCTGGAAACTACATACTGTGGCTTTAAAAGTGACGATTAGTGACAGACATTTGTGTTGTGTTTAAACCAATGACTACTAGATGGCAATGTTGTAATCTATCTTCAGCCATTAGAGTCTTCCACTCCAGCAAGTGACTCAAACAAGTAGCATAATAAGGGTGACACCACTTACAGTTGTCTTTAAATTAGATGTTTAAAAAATGCAATATCTATGAAACACAGAAAATAACCAGCCATCAAATCTTCACTTCTGAATCAAAAACTGCACCAAAGCTGAATATGCATATATCCTTACACTGCTCATTTTGGCTGTGAATTGGGATTAGACTAGAGTTTCATAACACTGACAGGACCCTCAAACACAAGGGTCTCTCAGAAAGGTTATGGTGACATTAATTAGGTACCCAAAGTGCTGGAACGTTACGCAGCACTGGGTCGTGTGTGCTGAGAATACTAATGTGAAGACTTTGCAAACAGAACAATGCAAATAAGGCAGAAATTCCTAAAAGTATTCCAAGCTAAATTTATACATGAGCTTACTCTGGGTTCTCAGAGAGAAGGCTGAGAGAAGGCCTGCTGAATCTCTAACAGCCTCTCTGCTGTTGTGCATCTGTGTGTATGCACTGTTGGGCCCGAGTGTGTATGTGTATGTGTATATGATAAGTGTGTGTAATATTTACCATTTGGCATGGAAAAGAGCCCAGAGTGTGAGGCATCTGAGCAGCAGTTGCATCACCTCTGTTGCTAGGCTTTTTCATTTTTCTCCACAGCATCACACACACACACACACACACACACACACTCTCTGCACCATGATGGAGCTCAAGAGTCATCCACAACATTCTCTACTAATAAAGAAGATTATTATAGTAACTGCTGATAGGAATGAAGAAACTCTTACACTGAATTAAAAAGGTCATATCTCTGTCTGCACAAAGTTCTGCATCAAGAGAGAACACAGAACAGCATGTACTGTACACTCTCCATCCACTTTCCCGGAGGAAAGAGCCAAAAAGTTCTCCTTAACATCTCAGCAGCATCTCCTAGACAACAGTGAGAGAAGATGGAAAACAAAGGAGACTTTAGTTTACGTTTCCTGATGCTCAGATGTTTTTCTCACTCGCTGGCCACTCTGTAGTTCAACAATTAGACCGTAGTTCTCTGTGTACTATGTTAGCCTCCTTCCACCCTGTTCTACAATGATCAGGGCCCCCAAAGCACAGGTATTATTTGGGTGGTGGATTATTCTCAACACTGTCGTGACACTGACGTGGTGGTGGGTCAGTGTGCGTTGCACTGGTATGAGTGAATCAGACACGGCAGAGTTACTGGAGATTTTAAACACTCTGTCATCTCACTGCACTCTGATACACCTACCTTGTTGGCCCAGATGTAAAGTCAGCGACAACAGCTCGTCTGCTGTTGCAGTTTGTGTTGGTCCTCTAGTGCTTCACTGGTGGTCACAGGATGCTGCTGGTTGGATCGTTTTGGTTGGTGCACTACTTACAGTGTATCACAGAAGTGAGTACACCCCTCACATTTCTGCAGATATGTAAGTTTATCTTTTCATAGGACAACACTGACAAAATGACACTTTGACACAATGAAAAGTCGTCTGTGTGCAGCTTATATAACAGTGTACATTTATTCTTCTCTCAAAATAACTCAACATACAGCCATTAATGTCTAAACCACCAGCAACAAAAGTGAGTACACCCCTTAGTGAAAGTTCCTGAAGTGTCAATATTTTGTGTGGCCACCATTATTTTTCAGAACTGCCTTAACTCTCCTGGGCATGGAGTTTACCAGAGCTTCACAGGTTGCCACTGGCATGCTTTTCCACTCCTCCATGATGACATCACGGAGCTGGTGGATATTCGAGACTTTGCGCTCCTCCACCTTCCGCTTGAGGATGCCCCAAAGATGTTCTATTGGAGACATGCTTGGCCAGTCCATCACCTTTACCCTCAGCCTCTTCAGTAAAGCAGTGGTCGTCTTTGAGGTGTGTTTGGGGTCATTATCATGATGGAACACTGCCCTGCGACCCAGTTTCTGGTGGGAGGGGATCATGCTCTGCTTCATTATGTCACAGTACATATTGGAGTTCAACTCCCCAACACCTGCTGCACTCATGCAGCCCCAGACCATGGCATTCCCACCACCATACTTGACTGTAGTCATTACACACTTATCTTTGTACGCCTCACCTGATTGCCGCCACACATGTTTGAGACCATCTGAACCAAACAAATGAATCTTGGTCTCATCAGACCATAGGACAGGTTCCAGTAATCCTTTGTTGACATGTCTTCAGCAAACTATTAGCGGGTTTTCTTGTGTACAGACTTCAGAAGAGGCTTCCTTCTGGTGTGACAGCCATGCAGACAAGTTTGATGTAGTGTGTGGCGTATGGTCTGAACACTGACAGGCTGACCCCCCACCTCTTCAGTCTCTGCAGCAATGCTGACAGCAGTCCTGCATCTATCTTTCAAAGACAGCATTTGGATGTAACACTGAGCATGTGCACTCAGCTTCTTTGGATGACCAACGCGAGGTCTGTTCTGAGTAGACCCTGCTCTTTTAAAACACTAGATGATCTTGGCCACTGTGCTGTAGCTCAGTTTCAGGATGTTGGACATCTTCATGTAGCACAACAATTCATCTTTTAAGGTCCTCAGAGAGTTCTTTGCCATGAGGTGCCATGTTGGAACTTTCAGTGACCAGTATGAGAGAGTGTGTGAGCTGTACTACAAAATTGAACACACCTGCTCCCTATGCACACCTGAGACCTAGTAACACTAATGAGTCACATGACCTTTTGAAGGGAAAATGACAAGCAGTGCTCAGTTTGGACATTTAGGGGTGTAGTCTCTTAGGGGTGTACTCACTTTTGTTGCCGGTGGTTTAGACATTAATGGCTGTATGTTGAGTTATTTTGAGGGAAGAATAAATGTACACTGTTATATAAGCTGCACACAGACGACTTTTCATTGTGTCAAAGTGTCATTTTGTCAGTGTTGTCCCATGAAAAGATAAACTTACATATCTGCAGAAATGTGAGGGGTGTACTCACTTTTGTGATACACTGTATATACACACTAGCACAATACACACCAACACACCAACATTACATCAGTGGCACTGCAATGCTGAGAATGATCCACCACCCAAATGATACGTGCTTCATGGGGGTCCAGAGTGGCATGCAAGAAGTTTGCAGTCCTGTATTTCCTGCTAATTTGAAAAAAAAGACATGCAGATTCTAAGGATGCACTGAATATTGCCACTTAAACAGCCATGTTGTGTGTATGTGTTAGCTCGTGCTGTGTTTGGGTAAGCTCGTGTCATGTTTGTTAGCTTTGTGTTTGCTAGCTTTGTGTTTGCTAGCTTTCATGTTTGCTAGCTTTCATGTTTGCTAGCTTTGTGTTGCGTTTGCTCCAGCAGCTGCAGTGTCAGGGACCGTCTCACAATTACTAGAAGAAATTTTGTTTGGTTTCAGCCTCAGCCAATTTTCATTTTATTGCATCCCTTGCAGATTCAGATGGAAAATCCCACAAAATGCAGTGGAGCTTAATGTGTTAGTTATATGAATAATGCTATGTAACCAGCTAACAATATGTCTAGCATTTGCTAACTGCTGAGAAAAAAATAGTTTTTTTTATAAAGTTCGGGCCATTGTATGTACAGTCTTATGCAAAAAAATTGTGCACTCCTGGTTAAACCAAATATTTCATTGATTTTGAAGTTAACACATCTGCTGCAGAGAACAAACTACTGCACATTTTAATGCACACTTTCCATTTACTGATTATAACATTTTGGAAGGACAAACATAAATGTGGTCTATGGCCACTAAATCTTTTGTTTTAATTTATTTCCCAAACATGCTTAACAAAGAAATTATGTGCTGAAGTATGTGCCCAGTGGATGGAAAACTGAGCTATTTGACGTCTACATCATAATCAGAAGAGAACGAGGAAAGAAACTACATTATATATCTCCAATTTTTCCCACTGTTCTTTACTGATTTAATGTCAACATTACGTCTCCAAGTGGGAAAACGTCAGGTGCTGCAGGCTGTATGAACAGAGTAAGTACCCAGATGCAAACCCAGCAGAGATCATCCATCAGCAGCGGTATCAAAAACGTGCTGGTGGAAGCTTGTTTACTCTGAGTGGGCTGAAGATGGCAAAGACTGGAGTTTAAGACTAGCATGTTGGTGTGTAGGTTGTTACCTATGCATTACGTAAAACTGCAGCCGTTTTCCCACAACACTCCCACGTGTGAGGACACATGTGCGGAGAACAAGCCATTCCCACAATCATCCCTCATGAAAAGCACACAGGCTGTCAGCTTAGCCACAGCAAACGCAACCCCTTCTTACTTTCATTCCTTCTTTCCTCTCACGTGGCAGCTCGGCCAGAAATAAGCAGCCTCAGCAACAGCTAATACCTCTGAAGAAGAACTCTAATCAAGAGTGAACGAACACCGCATTCAAATTTTCAGTTTCAAAGAAAACTATTTCTGTTTCTCAAAATAAAAAAGCATCAAGTATGTACTCTGTAAACATTATTTCAGAGCATAGTACACTTCAGTCCATACAGCTCATGTATGGAAACTGTACGGAAAGTTGTTTATACTTTAACTTTAAGTACTTCCTGTTCTTTCTACCACAGATGAGCTGCCCTGATTTTACACTTTATTTTGATGACAACTGAAGAGTTCTGTAAGGATTACAGATAGTAAGGCACCAAATATTTGGCAGCAAAGATTATTCAGCTGGAAAATAAAAAAAAAAACACCCTGTGTTAATAAGTGAAAAGACAATAATTTAAACTGAACAATGATGTTTTTTTTTATGTTTTGGACATAAAGAATTGTGCTTTTCCTCACCAACAAAACACAGATTTACCAGCACAGTTACATTTTGGTGGTGAAATGGAAGGCAGCAAACTACAACCACAACCTTTACTAAACTACACTTCCATAATGAAGCCAGAATACAGCCGCTTAGCTTTGTGTTAGCTTGTGTTGCGTTTGTGTTAGCTCCAGCAGCTGCAGTGTTAGGGACCATCTCACAAATCACCAGAATAAAAGTAAAATGTTTCAGCCTCTGTAGCCAGTGACACTCACATTAAACACACAAAACATCCATGTGACATATAATTATTTTTTAGCAATTTTCATGATTTTGTTTGATGTTTTTTTAATTAAACATTAGTAATAATGTAACATACATGATTCTTCATATTAATATATTATTGTCTTGTTGTGTAATTATTCTAACATGTTTTATATACAAATATAAAAAATATTAAATTAAACTCACGTTATTAAACCAACTTATTCAAGTCATTCATTCCTGACTAACTACAATACTTATTTTTGGGAAAGAGATTAATTACAAATTTTATGATTTATATAACCGTGTTTGGTATTCGGCAAAATGTTTCATTTTGTTCAGTTTTGGCCAAAAATGTTCATTATTTCAGTACCTCCCTTATTACAGAGATTCCATTGAAAATAGGACACACGGCCACTCATGCAATCTGTTATTCATATGATAATGATATGGATATTCCAGGCATTCCATTGGAGGATTAGCGGCCCAGGAATGTGTACAATTGCCCATCTGGTCTCTATAAACTAAGATTGCTGCACCTGAACAAAGACCTGTCACTTCACACCTAACTCATGAATATTCAATACAGGGTTAGTGACTGAGTGAAAACACAGTGTCTAATTCAAAACCATTAAATTTTATTAATAAAACCACAAACAATTTCTAAAAACTGTAATGACCAGTGTGTAGCCAATGCTTAGGTTTACAAAGTTTACAAAGAAATGTTTAGACTGTTTTTTAACAATATATCAGCACATCTGAAAACAGGTTTTTGGAAAGTCTAAGTTTAGAGCAAGTTTAATCAAAAATATAGATTTATGGCTCTTTTACTGTTTTGGCACTGTTGTTGCTGAGTTTGTGCTGAACTAAAGCCTGTGTAACACTTTGGAAAAAAATATTTTACATATACGTATAATTAGTAAAAAGTCAGGGCATGTCAGACTATATCAGAGTGTCTGAAATACCCTCAGACTCCAGACGGTTAAGGGTACAACCTTACTTGACAACATTATATTAACATTTCTTGAGACGAGACTACTGTTGATTTGCAGCTTTGTCTACGGTGGGTGTGTGGAGAATGTTTACAGATTATAGCTGTTTTCTAATTCTCCATCCAACTTCATGTGCCACACATCTAGGAAAAGATCTTCTGATATCTTATTTTAGAATTTTTGATCGTTGTGATTTACAAGCACAACAACAGCCACCACAAGGCCCTGGCTGCAAAGCTATAGCCCTGGTCTTTTTCCATAAGCTACGCTTCATTTTTGAAAGTGAAAGTAAAATGTGTGGATGGGGAACCACCTTCGCAAAGCTTACAACCTCACCTCAAATCCCTAGCAAGATCGAAAACATTAGATTTTACGCATGTTTGGTACAAAGCCTTCAACAATGTCAGTCATGTTTTTATTTTAGCTAAGTAGACAGAGGTGGGGTGGAGTATGAAGTGGCTGAGGTGAGGCCTTATATGAAATACTTGACATGAGATGAGTGTAAACTCAGAGGAGACCTCCGGTCTACAGCTTTCTCAGGCCCCGAGTGCTGCTAACATTACTTACATCACTTTTGAAATTATTCAAAAATTGAACATAAAGGAAATAAAAACAACTAAAGCACCTTGAATACAAAGGCTGGCAGTGATGCCATCTGACTCAGTACAAAGACTGGGCCTGTGCAGCTTTGTCAGTCAAGTTTTTTTTTTGCCATCAGATGAAGTGAAGCAGCTTTCTATCCACCGTATTCATGTGAGCCTGTGAAAAAGCACTTGAGAAGAGAGGAATAGGGGTGGTGAGACAGCGACGCACCCCACATACATATCATCCTAAACTGGGTCATCTACACTGTTAAAAACCCGAAAACACAACCTTGATGAATTCTGATATTCAGAAGCAATACAAGCAGCTCAGCAGGAATAATGAGCTCATCTGCAACATGGGGAGGCCCAGCTCAAACTAATAAGAGCCTCGTGAATTATATATTTACATATCTGACATATTTCCTGTGTGTTTGTTTCCTAAGCAAAATATCATTCCCCCATATTAGGCCATTATTGGAATGCCAAAAGTGCAGAGAATAGTTCAAAATGTGCCTGATAAATCACACAAAATAAATGCACGGCAGAACTACGCATACTAAAGCATTATAAGTTTGCTATTGCAGCTCCTTTCATGTGTTAAGAAGGTTGCACTGGGATACAGAAAGTATTCAGGAAAGTCTCACAAAGCCACACGGATTTGCAGCAGTTGATGAAGTGCACTTTAAGTTTGTCTCAAAGTGAGAAAGTTTTAGATTCAATATATTACTTATTCATTTTGCTTCCCTGTTCAAATGTGTGCTTATATACAGTATATGGACAAAATAATTGGGACACCTGCTCATATTGTGTCTTGCAAAATGAAGAATATAAAAAAAGTTTATCAGAGTCTCTACTGTCCACTGAAGGCTTTCTACTAGATTTTGGAGCATTGCTCTGAGGATTTGATTGCATTCACCAACAAGAGCATCTACCATCCCACTTAATTCTCCATCTCATCCCAAAAGTACTGGATGGAGCACCATCATTCCAGAGAACACAAACAATTCCACAGCTCAATGCTCGGGGGCTTTATAGCCCTTTAGGCCACACCTGGGCTAGAAATTGGTCTTATGACCTCCTCCATCTAGTAAAGTACACACACTGTGGACACTATGGGCATCTTCATTTCTTCTGAAATCAATGATATTAAAATAGACTTTATTCTGCTCTTCTTGGAGGAACTGTCTCTATTATCCAGGGAAGGCTTTCTATTTCTATAGCATTGCTGTGAGGATTTGATTGCATTTACCTACAAGAGCATTAGTGAGGGTAGGATGTTTGATGATCACGACTCTGCCTCATCCCCAACTCATCCCAAAAGTACTGGATGGAGCACCATCATTCCAGAGAACACAGCCTCACAGCTCCACATCTAAATTCTGAGGGGTTACACCCCTGTAGCCCACTCTGCTCCAAATAATTCTAAACTATTAGCTGTATTTCTCTGCAGGGACTAGACAAGCTGTGTGTCTGTAGCTGTACATCTGTGTCAGAAATGGGTGAAACCTATTTAATAGCTGAATGTGTGTAATTAGAATATATATAAAAAAATATAAAAATATTTTCACCAATTTTCACAACAAATGAAGAAAATCTAATATTTTGGTCACAATTTCCTTAAAAATACATATATTTAAGAACATAGTAGTAATAAAATGTTTATTCTTGTGGAAATACTTCCCTCAGAGCACAGAGCACTTGGATCCACATGTTGGATTTTTCTAAAAATGCATAAAAATGTATAAAAATGCATTTTCAGGAAAAAGATAAAAATTTAATAAACCAATTTGCATAGACTGTAAAACGTGCTGAAATGTGAAATAACATTAATTAGCCCTTTATGAAAAGGGGGCGTGGTTAAAATGACAAGTTTAAGTTAATTCCAAACTCTAACAAAAGCCAGATTTGCTAACAATATGAAGGATTGTCAAATGACTGGTTGGCTGTTATTAAAGGTTCAACCTTACTTCATATGACGTGTTAAGATCTTTTGAGATGAGACTGGTGCCGATTTGCAAATCATTTACACATTAGATTAGATTTACTGCAGCAGTTTTCTAAATCTCCAATATCATGTCCTTAATAATCTTGTTTTTAATTGGTGAGGTTTTTTGACCAAAAGTCATGGGCGTGCCACAGATCACTTGTGAAAGTGAAAGTAAATGGAGATTAAATGGGGATTTACTGTGAATGTTAATGGGGAACCTTTCAAAATGAGGAAACAGATTCAAAACTGAACCAAACTGTGTTTTGACCATAGACTGTATATAAAAATACATGTTTTATATACAGTCTATAGTTTTGACACACTGCTTCAAAGTCCATATCAACATGAAAAAGTCACATGATTGTTCTGAAAAAATCATTGTCATAATGTTTTCCCAGCTTAGATACACACAAAGGTTTTGTTCCAGTCAACGAAAACATATTTCTCAATTCCAGCAACTTCAACTTCAACTACAATTACAACTACAATTAGAATTACAATTACAACTACAATTACAATTTCAACTTCAACTACAACTACAATTACAACTACAATTACAACTACAATTAGAATTACAATTACAATTACAACTTCAACTACAATTACAATTGCAACTACAATTAGAATTACAATTACAATTTCAACTTCAACTACAATTACAATTGCAACTACAATTAGAATTACAATTACAATGAGTAATGTCATCACAGCACAGTCAAACAAATCATGTTTCTTAATATAAACATTGGCTTCATTGAAATATTTATTCAATAAAATATTGCCTAGTCCAGTTGCACAAGCACTTTCCAGACTTTCTGATTGTAGAGTAAATGAAGGTCTGGTGTTAAAACAATGCATGAATTACATGAGAAGTAATAGAGGAAATACAACATAATGGCATCAGATATATATATTTTTCTTTATAAATAATTTATTTATAGGTTTTTGCCAATTTTATCCCCTTCCCAGTGTAGTGGTAACCAATTAGCCCATCCCCTCTGTTAGGCCTCTCCCCATCACTTTGCACCGTCCCTGACTCTAGGAGGGTGCAGGCAAGCACAAGCCTTTTCTGCTGTGTGTGATGCAGCCACCGCCTCTTTTCGAACCACCGCTGATACACCGTCACTGGAGAGCCTAACACACTCAGAGGAAGGCACACAGGGTCCCCAGCTCTGAATGGACCAATCAGTAGACGCCTGAGCCAGCGGACATTACAATGTGAGAGTGATAGAGAGAGAGAGAGCGCCATCTACCTGCCCAGAGAGAGCACTGCCAATTTTTGCTCTCTTGGGCCCCGGCTGTTGATGGCAAACAGCATGACCGGGATTCTAACTCACGATCCTCAGATCATAGTGTCAGCGTCTTTGCCCGCTGAGCCACTCGGGGCAGATTTTTTTTTAAACATCCTGTTCTCTACATAATTATGTCTGTTTCTCATGATTATGTGCAGTGAGAGATGAAATAAAAAAGTCTGTTATTTCACATTTGCCTATTTTGTAAACTTTTTTCGATTACCTGTCAAAACGCTCCACATGAAGGAAGGGGGTGTTTCCTATCACCATGAAAACACACTTCACTCGGCTGTCTGCAAGATGGAGGCTGTTGTTTTGACCACTGACTGGCTACCAGTCGACACTGTGTGATGATTCAAACTGTTCACATGATTCTTTTTCCAAATAATTGGTTTAATTTGCTTCAATCTCTCATAAGTCCAACTTATGCCATCACTAATTTATTAGAATATTCCACAGAAGCTTAAAACAAGTTACACGTAGAAGCCTTGAAACTTAAATGTAAAATCCAAAACAAGATCATTTATGGAACTGACAGAAATCAAGACCACGAGCAGCATGTCAGAACACTTCCTGTGAAAACACCACAAAAACAAAACGAAAGAGACTTCATACATGTCCTGATTATTCTTTAACCATGACCAGGTGCGCTAGTGCCAGCAAACAGACAGCCAGTGTCAGGCAGTGGAAAGGTCATGATGTCACCCTTCAGCAGGTGGAGCCAGTGCTGGACTTCAGCCAGAATGAACCAGAGTCCATGACCTCAGTAAACAGGAAGAACAGGAAAAGTCCATGACCCGAATGTCAACCAGGGACACACAGTGACTTTTAGTCCAGATGGATGTAAAATGATTGGCAGGTTTGGTGTACTGTAGGTAAGTCAGGCTGTTCAGGCTCATTTCTCAGAGGAGGAGGAGGAAAAGCACAGACATGGCTGATTCAGAGGGAAATAAAATTAGAGAGAAGTGACTAAATGCTCTGTTGAAGAAAAATTTAGTTCTTTGCAGCACTGCGGTCCAATGAAGTTGTGCATCATTTTTAAGTCTGTGCTGTTAGCTCAGTGCTACAAACAGTCCAGCGTGTTGAAATGACACATTAAAGTAAGTCTAATATTAAAACTTTAACACCATTATATAACCCCAGTTACTCACACTGGAGACTAGAGGCCTGCAGTGGATTTTTTTCATCCCGCTCCCACAAGAAATCATCAACATTTGTTCTGCTCCCGCCCACTACATTTTGGGCCGGTCCCATCCCACAAACTTCACAAATAAATCATTTTGTTCTGGAATAATATAGCAAGTGGACATCAGGCCACTTTCACTTTATTGTTAAGCAGACTGTTTAATCAACACAAAGCCAGAATTAAGGCAGAATGTGTGTTTCACAGGCCACGATTTGCTTTAATTAACACCTTTCTTTAGAGCACTTTCCACACCTGAGGCCTGACCATCTACAGGCTCTGCCACTTCTGTAGCACAACAACGTGTTGGTTACAAGACTGGTTGCTTGGCAAAATACTTAAAGTGAGTTTATTACCTTCTCGTTGATTATTTAAGCTGTTTTCTTTTTATTAATAGATCATTCAGTCATTTGCTGGATTTTTCTACATGTACTGTATACATGTTGTCGCACTCCTGCAGTCATTTGGCTAACCGCCTGCTCCCATGCATGACAATGAAATTTGGTCCAATGCCGCATGATATTATGAAAGGACCCGCAGGTCTCACAGAGTCCTGCAGGAATGCAGACCTCTATTGTAGACTGTAGGTTAACGGATGGATGGAATTGTGATGATGAATCAAAGCCCTGCACCACTACCTTGTATGTAGCAATATTTGTATCTCTATAACAAGCTCATAATCCAAATTTAAAAAGATCCAAAGACAATAAATAAATAAATATTATATATACATACAGGGGTTGGACAATAAAACTGAAACAGCTGGTTTTAGACCACAATAATTGATTAGATGGTGTTGGGCCTCCTTTTACAGCCAATACAGGGTCAATTTGTCTTGGGAATGACATACACAAGTCCTGCACAGTGGTCAGAGGGATTTTAAGCCATTCTTCTTGCAGGATAGTGGTCAGGTCACTACGTGATGCTGGTGGAGGAAACCGTTTCCTGACTCGCTCCTCCAAAACACCCCAAAGTGGCTCAATAATATTTAGACACAAAGACTTGCTGTCTTGGTCACAGATGCGCCAGCAAGACGTGCAGCAACAATTTGTCCTCTTTTGAACTCTGGTATGTCACCATAATGTTGTGTGCATTGTAATATACTATATAACTGTGCTCTTACCTGCTAACTGAACCTTCACACTCTGCTCTTACTGGTGCAATGTGACATTAATGAAGATTGGCCACCAGACTGGTCCAGTTTAGCCATGAAACCTCCCACACTAACATGACAGCTGTTTCAGTCTCATTGTCTAACCCCTGTATGTCCATCCATCCATTATCACACCTGCTTAATCGTACCCAATTCACCTGACCTCCATGTTTTTGGACTGTGGGAGGAAACCGGAGACCCCGGAGGAAACCCACACAGACACGGAGAGAACATGCTAACCACTAAGCCACCATGCCACCCTATATTATATATATATTCTTTGACATGGAAAACGTAATCCTCAATAGCAGACAATTCTGGCCCAAGTATGGCCCAAATAAGGCACTAGTAGGTTGATTATTATAGCAATATATATATATATATTATAGCAATAATAGTGAGTGTACTCTGGGCCAACTCTGGCCCAGCTGAAGCAGTCATGCTTAATGACTGTAATGGTTTTTTTAAATCTGAGTCACATGTGGCCAAAATACAACCTACCATATTAAACTGACTGACCATATTAAACTCCTTTTCTATGTTGGTCCAAACATAGCCAATCAACTGCATCGTCCCCGAGTTATGGTTTAATTTAGGTTAAACTGAAGCTGTGTTCCAGCACCTGGATTCAGACAAAGTCATCCGTCATTCCATAGCGGTATGTAGGCCTATGAAAGTAATAATTGTTAGCTAGAATTGGGCCATCAGTCATTTGCTCTCAGGACTTGGCACCTTTCTTGGCATCTTTCCTGAAAAACTACATCTGCTTTATCCCAGAGGGCCGGATGACAGCAGAAGTCAGGGAAATTCCCATCTCTTGAGATACTGATGGCAATAATAGTGATGGAATTTCGTTGCTGCTCCATTGAAACCATCTGATTTGCAGTCAGAAATCTACCACCACTGTGTAAGCACACTAAAGCTCCCCAGCACTGGCCAAAGCATAAAGCTCCAAAACTCCCTCAATTCAATGCATAAAGTTTTTTTTTCTCATTACTGCGGTCTGGAATCAATCGCAGCAATGCACATGCTCATTAAATCAACCTGAGAGAGAATCCATGAGAAATACACACACAAACAGCAGGCACAATGCAGGTCTGGCATTTATAACGTTCTAGAGCAGTAAATCCATCAATGAAGAAAGTTTCTGAAGTTCAAAATCCAATAAAACAACAGACTTGGGTCAATAAATTATGATTCATGAATTTTATGGCTGTGCTCGTCTCAGTAACACTGAGCTGTGTTCTTTCACACTGAGAACTGGCGTCTGGAGTTATTCTCCGAGGATGACAGTCTGGACAGAGTCACCAGGCAACACGAGAGAGAGAGTCTGACTGGAGAGAGGGGGGGGGGGAACGGAAAGACAGACAGAGGAGGAGACACAAGTAGAGGACACACTGAACTCTCTCTTTCGGGATTTGTTTGCCCCCCTTCGCTGCCATTCTCTCTAATACTCAGTGACAGATGCCGGAGAAAAAATGACTCCTGACAGGCCAAAAAGTGCTGCGTCTGTCTACACGCTTTAAAAGTGTGTTATTCACTACTTCTATCAACTTGATGCACGTCCTGAGAAGAAAAAAAAAAAACAATCCCCCATGTGCTTTGAACAAAAAGTGGAGCAGTCAGCAGGAGGCCCAGTCGACTCCATTAATTAAAGAGCTTTTTTAATGTTTTTGGCTCGCATACAGATTGTCTACATAGAGCTGTTACCAATTCACTAAGCAACTCCAGTTACATTCTGGCAAAACACTGAAAGAGGGTAAGCTTTTATTGACTGAAGGTCATTAGCACCCATTTGACTGCTGTACACAATGGATTATCTCAACTGGGAGGCAGCTGGACATCACTGTGGGATTACAGAAGACAAATAAATATGTAAGTGAACAACTAGCTTTGTTATTTCAATAAGATTCTTGCCAAAGGTGACAATAAATGAGTAATTTATAGTGAAATGGCCTGTGCTCGATGAAGGAGCAGGGGACTCACTGCAACCCTGATCAGGATTAAGTGGAAGATGGATGGATGGATGGATGGATGGATGGAGACTTCCCTGTAAGTATGATGACGTGACAACATTCTGACAATGTTCTACATTCTTGCACCATTGACACAATGTTGTACAATGTGTGTGCATTGCAGTGGTTCCAGTCCTACCTGGCTGACAGGACTGAATATGTTCTGCTGGGTGGTTGTAAGTCCAGGCAACTTCCTGTCATGTGTGGCGTACCACAGGGGTCGGTTCTTGGCCCAATTCTTTTTATCATTTACATGTTACC
>BRDA01005740.1:8201-25647 GCA_036984385.1 Crenuchus spilurus | reverse complement strand
CACGACTTTGGAACAGTCTCCCGGTCCAGCTTAGGTCTGCGCAGAGCCAGGACATTTTTAAAGCTCTTCTTAAGACCTATCTTTTTAAAAAGGCACATAGCTGTTGATAGATTTTATATTTTATACATACTATTTGATGATTTTTTGTTTTTATTTTGACTTGATGTTTGCCTTTGTTGTGGCACTTTGAGATTTTACCAAATGAAAAGTGCGTTACAAATAAAATCTATTATTATTATTATTTATTATTAATGAGGTTCTATGCTTGCTGGGTAGAGGTCAAATTCAATTTCAAAGGGAAATGCACACTACTAACACCTGAACTACAACTGCAAATTCACTGACGCTACGCAGGTCTGAGTCTGGTTAGTACTTGGATGGGAGACCTTCAAGGAAAAGCGTGTGGCTGCTGGAAGTGATGACATTACTCCTGTGTTTCTTTTCTGTGTAGATCCCAATGCTCCACAAGTTCTTTTCCGTCCCTCAGTAGTTTCCCCTACACCATATGAACTATGCCACAAATCCCTTAAACAACCTTCTACTCACGTAAGTTCTGTCTCAGCTGTGTTCACTTCACATCTTAACTCTCTTATAAAACCCTAATTTCAATCTCAGTCTAATTGCAAAGTATTGCCAACCCTTTCATTGCTGTAACAAACCTTTTTCTCTTTGGGTTGACTTCTAATGTTTGATCCTCTTTACTATGCCTTACTATGCCTTTGTCTTAGTTCTGTATAGTCTTATTTGGCATCGTAGTCTGCTTTATCCTTTAGTCTTATGTAGCATCATGTTCAGCCTTTAGCCCTGTTAGGTGTCCTCGTCTGGTTTTGCCTCTAGCTTTGTTTAGGTGTTTAACCTTAGAGTAGGCAGAGCCTGTGCTTTCTAAGCCTTTTTTGTTCATGTTGTTGTTGTTTTCTGACCTATGCCTATATTTTGACAAGGGCTGCAGCTATCGATTATTTTAGTAATTGAGTACTCTACTGAAAAATCAATTCAATTAATCAAGTAATCGGATAAACATATTTGCTTTGTTAAAGTGCAATAAAAAAACAAGACATTTCACTTAATAATGAATGACCAATTTGTTTCCTTTTTTAGATATATATTTTAGATATTTTAGTTATATTTTTAAATTCACAACATACATTTCTAAATTGCAAACGCAAATAGAAATAAATAAAACAGAAAATAGAAATAATTACCACAAATAAAAAACATTAAATTACTTTCAACTTAAGATTTCTTGTAAGTATCAAAAATATATAATAATAGTCAAATAGTCAATAAGTAATAGTCAATAAAAAAAGGCATAAACATTGGCTTTATGTTGTGCATCTTAGGTTCTGAACAGTTTTACACATTTCTGCTGCGAGTGCTTTAAACCAATAGCTCCAGGAGAATCGAGGAAAAGGCCTCCGTGTGTGTGTTTGTGTTCCTTTTAAAGGAGCATTTGACTGTGATGCAGGAACGTGATCATGTCAACATGCTCAGGACTTAGGCTTGTCCTCTTTTTTTGAAGCAGTGTTACCTGCAGCTGAAAACAGATGCTCTGGTGATGTGGATGTAGCTGGAATACACAGCTGAGACTTTGGCAGTTCTGACAGTGTTGGATAGCGCGCTGCATTATTTGCCGTTTTCTTCTCGCACGTTGTCGCTCTTCTCCCTTGTCGCTTCCATATTCCCACTTCTCAACTAAAAATCTCAGCGCCGCCTCCTCCTTCCTGTGCATGGGTGACGTAAGCGTGGTGTGCCACATTAAAAGTCATCAGTGTGAAATACCGTGCTCTGAGTTTTAAAATTAAATAAACGATTACTCGAGGCACAGAAAATTACTCCATCACTTTTTGTAATCGAGTAACTCGAATTACTCGAGTAATCGTTTCACCCCTGATTTTGACTATTCTTATGTTTCACCATTCTATCTCATATTAATGCTTTGCTGATTACAGACCGTGGAAAATTCACTGTATTTTGATTCTTCACTTTAGCTTCAGTAAATGTTATTTATCTTTATCTGTGTGTCTGACACCTCTCCGTTGGAGCGCTAGCTGTGGCAGCTGGATTTTAGCTCAGTAATCTGATTTCCAAGTGTATGTAAACCCATACCCTGATCTTTCAGTCTGCACATGCATGAAAACAGACTGCCATACCACAAATATGTAAGCAGTAATTAACACAGAACCAGAAAATGGTAACAAAGCATTTTTGGAGTGACGCTGATAATGTATGTTCATATTTTCAGGTTAAATCTGTCAATGTTTTTTTTTTTAAGTTGTGGCATGAAGTTTGTTTTTTACATGAGGTTTGTACATGAGTTTATTGGCTGGTTGTGAATAAGAAATTTAATTACTATCTGACTCATGTAGTTTCCCATTATCTGATTAACTAAGTGATGTAAACATGCTGAACAGATTACTAAGACTAAATCAGATTTCCTGCAGCTTCACATATTGATGTGCATGTAAACACACTCAGCATTGATTTTATTAAGCTTATATGCAAAGACTGAAGACAACAGTGGTCAATTTTCTGTTTAAACCCCCAACCACTAGATGGCATTGCTGTAATATAGCTTCAGCCATTAGACTCTTTCATTCCAATGTAAACATTAATATTAGCAATATCAAACCTAGCTGCTTTCCTAAAATTAAATTAGAAAATGCAATATCTCACCTTGTATACATTAATGAAATATACTGAACTGTAACCTCTGTATTGTGATATGTATTGTATTATCAGGTACTGACCAATACGTTGGTTTGATATTATTAGGTTTAATGAGTTTGATTATTCTTTTATATTTGTATATAAAACAAATTTTAGAAAGAAATACACAAAATAATAATGTATGAATATGTATGAAGATGCACGTATGTTACATTATTACTAATATTTATTATAATGAAACAAAAATGATGAAAATGTCTCAAATAAATGATAAATGAAGTCACATGGATGTTTTGTGTGTTTAATGTGAGTGTCACTGGCTGCAGACACTGAAACACTTCACATTTCTTCTGCTAATTTTGAGACGCTCCCTAACACTGCAGCCGCCAAGCACAAACACAAAGCTAAGCGGCTGTATTCTGGCTTCATCATAAATGCAGTTTGTGGTTGTAGTTTGTGGTGTTCTTTCATTTCACCACTAAACTGTGGTGGTGTTTGTCATTTTCGGCTGAATAAATTGGATGCCGAATATTCGGTGCATCACTACTCAACATCCATACAGAACCGAGTGAAACACGTTTGATGGTTTCCCCAGAGAACAACAGAACTACAATAACTAACAAATGTTATTAAATTCCATATCAGTGCATCCCTACACAAAGCATCCTTCTACTTTTCTTCCATTAAAGAGATAAAAACTAAGCAAAACTAAGAGCGAGTCTATTCACCTGTCAGCACTGACACTGACAGAGGTTAACAACTGAAAGCCGAGCAGTTCAGCTAGCGAACCGCCGCCCTTTTCAAACATTTCCAGACGTTGATGCTAATCCTTTACATGACGTTTTGACAGCAGCCAGCAACAAAAAAAAAAAACATGGCCTAAAAAGTCCGGTCCTGCTGCCAGCCGTGTGGACAACAGACTGGAGCAGCCAAGGTCGAGGCCAGCTAAGGTCAGAACTCAGCCTGAGATCTTTTGTGTAGAACGCGTGGATGATGAAAAGGCTGAAAAATGTGAAAAGTGAAGTGGACGGAGTGAAGAAAGCATGAAAAACTCTTTTAAATCCAAATACTTTGGCTTGTTTCTGAATCTGACTAACAGTCAACAAAAAAACCCGCAAAGTCCTCTGATGGATATGCAACACTGGACACTAATTGAAATATGTGACTTCAGAGGGAGATTCTGAGACCTGAGAGAGTATTCCCAAAGTCAATATCGTCCAAATAAGCACACAATACAAATCCAATATCAGTCTGTCAGAATCCCCCCCCCCCATTCTAGAGAAGTGTGCAATGCTGAGAGAAAAAATCCAAAAGGGAATTCAGGTGAAGGAGGCTGTCTTTCACTGCCAAGCCAGACAACCTGAAAGACAATGGATGTGTTCAAAATCACCTACATCCTGCTGGAGTACTGACTGTTCCAAATGGAAAGCAGTAATATGTAGAATCTATATGTCTTTCAGACATACGGTGCACCACATAATGAAATTTGGACATTTCTGATCCAGTTTGGAACATCTGGTGGTCATGTGACCTGTAAAGTAATACACAGTGCATGATGGTGATTGTTGCATACTGGATACACATACTGTGATGAGTCGCAGGCAGTGTATAGTACATACAGGTTCAGTATGCAGCACACAGGGTACTATTTGAAGGTTCTCCTGAGAAGGACGGTCTGAAGTGTTGAAATGGAGCATGTGAGCAAATAGCTTTGGGTCGTATCTGCTGTCTGATTGCTCTATGCCTTTGATCAGTTGTCCCTGAGCAAAACAAGGCAAAGCACACAGTAGTGGAGGTTACATTACATGGCTTTGGGACATATGTTACAATATCTACATTGCATTAACAGTAGGAGAAGCTAAAGTGCTAAAACTAAACCAGATTGACCAAATTTGCAACAGATCTAGTGAATCAGCCAGAAAACATGTGCTGTCCGAGTGTGCTTCTTTAGTTTCCACTGAAGGTTCATGTAGCTAAGGAGGAATTAAACTGCATGTGCATTATGCCTAAATCAGTATGTTCATGCCTTAATCATCACAGGTCGTTCCTATGTTCCCAGGGTCTTATGTTCCCTGGTTCTATATATGAACACTGACAGGGTCCTATCTTCCAGGGCTGTATATGACACGGTCCTCAGTTTTCCACCTCTGTACAGTATGTTTAACCAGAACACAATAGACAGTTTAATGTGTGGGAACATAAGGATCTGGAAGCATAGAACACTGGGAACATTTAACACTAGGAACAACATAAGGATCTGGGAACATAAGGATCTGGGAACATAAGGATCTGGGAACATAAAAATCTGGGAACATAAAAATCTGGGAACATAGAACACTGAGAACATAAGGATCTGGGAACATAAGGATCTGGGAACATAAGGATCTGGGAACATAGAACACTGGGAAAATAAGGATCTGGGAACATAAGAATCTGGGAACATAAGGATCTGGGAACATAAGGATCTGCGAACATAGAACACTGCGAACATAGAACACTGCGAACATAGAACACTGCGAACATAGAACACTGCGAACATAGAACACTGCGAATATAGAACACGTTCATGAACATAGAACAATAGGAACATAGAACAATGGGAACATAGAACAATGGGAACATAAGGATCTGTAAACATAAAACACTGTGAACAAAAACCACTGGGAACAAAGAACACTGGGAACAAAGAACACTGGGAATAAGGATCTGGGAACATAAGGATCTGGGAACATAAGGATCTGGGAACATAAGGATCTGGGAACATAAGGATCTGGGAACATAAGGATCTGGGAACATAGAACACTGCGAACATAAAACACTGCGAACATAGAACACTGCGAACATAGAACACGTTCATGAACATTGAACAATAGGAACATAGAACAATGGGAACATAAGGATCTGTAAACATAAAACACTGGGAACAAAAACCACTGGGAACATAGAACACTGGGAACATAGAACACTGGGAACATAGAACACTGGGAACATAGAACACTGGGAACATAGAACACTGGGAACACGGGACCCTAACTGATCTATACTGGGGTTCATTTATGTCTTGTTAGGTGATTGTATTATTGACTCTAGTGACTGGAACAAGAACCAGCAGCGACACCAAAGTGAAATGGGCAACTGAACAGAGAGAACACCCACCACACAATGTGCTATTCAGCAGGAAGCACAGTCACATCTCTTCCTCAAACAGTTAACAGATCTTCAGCAGTGACAGCAGCTCATTTTCTGCCTGTGGACAGAGCCGAGCTATTCATCAGGCTGTAAACCAGCTGAATAATATGCTGTGATGTGGAATTTCAGCAATGTGCTATTTAAAATGCACCAAAGCTGCCATTCTGCCATCAACCTCATTTTGTCTTTGAGTGTGTGTGCCACACATTTAGCCATGTTTGTGTATTTATGTGTTATGATGGTGTGTGTGTGTGTGTGTGTGTGTGTCTCTCTAGCTTTAGGTTCTCTCTCTCATCGTGCCCGCGGCCCTGTTCACCAGGACAGAGCTCGAGTAAAGTCAGCATGTGACAAAGAGCAGTGACTCATCAGCATGCTGCACACACACTCCTGTCATAAATCACTTCTCACACACCAGCCAGCACGAGAGCAGGGCACTACGGTCCAGCCTTGATACATTCCCATCCACACACAGCAGTCCAACTTCCTCTAGACCCCCCGGGACACAAACAGTGAAGTGGACAATAAGTGGACGTTTCAAGTTGTACTTATTTGTCTGGTGCCCCAGAGGGGACATGTTAGAAGTGTGAACAGGCTGTTCTGAGTGTGTGGAGGCTGCGAGCAAATGGACAGAAATTGTTGAGCCTGAAGTGTAATGTTACGATGGATGTCCTGCTACAAATATATATTTTTAAATGATTTAAATTCCACCAAATATGCCAGATTAAATTCTTTTTAAAATACTGTAAACAATGTACACAAAGGAGTAACGCAGAGACTTTTTAAAGTGGTGATTCATGTTCTTTTCTTACAAGAGGAGCTGCAAAGCCAACATAGCGATCAAACACTACAACTCAATAGTCATTTAAATTAGCCTAATAATTCCCATCCAAATACATCAACAAAACGTCTCTCAACCAACTCAGACTCCTTCAGATCTCAGCGTAGCTCTCACAGACTAGCTGATGTGGTTTAGCACACAGTATGACCTACTGTGAACTATAAAACTGAATTCAGCCACTTTAGACAGCAGCAGGACTGATAGAAGACTGATCCTGCACCATATTTAAGACTCTCATCATCACTAAAACTGATTCTAGATCAGCACCTTTGGCTGCGAGTTGGAAGTGGACTGCTAATCATTTACATTTGATATAAGTGGACATCATCTTCCACATAAACCTTGTCAGGGTCGCGGTGAGTCCCCTACCCGTTCACAAGGCACAACATTACACTATACTGGCTAAACCCAGGACAGAGTGCCAATCCATCATTAGCACACAAACAATTTAGAGTACCTAATTGACCTGACCTCCATGTTTTTGGACTGTGGAGGAAACTGGAGACCCCAGAGAAAACCCACGCAGACACAGGAAGAACATGGAAACTCCACACAGATAGAGACGCAAACCCAAAACCTCAGCGCTGAAAGGCAAGTGTGCTAACCACCAAGCCACAATGCCACAATTAACCACACACCAAGCCACAATTCTTTAAAGAAACAGTAAATACTAGATGTACATGGCCCCGAGTGGCTCAGCAGGCTAAGACGCTGACACTATGACCAGCCAGGGCACAAGAGAACAAAATTGGCAGTGCTCTCTCTGGGCGGGTAGATGGCGCTCTCACTCTCTCTCTCCATCACTCTCACATTGCAATGTCCGCTGGCTCAGGCGTCTACTGGCGTCTACTGGGACCCTGCACTTTCCTCCGAGCGAGTTAGGCTCTCCAGTGATGGTGTATCAGCGGTAGTTCAAAAGAGGTGGTGGCTGCATCACACACAACAGAGGAGGCTTGTGCTCGTCTTCACCCTCCTAGAGTCAGGAACAGTGCAAAGTGATGGTGAGAGCCACTAATGGGTTGAGTTAATTGGCGACTACCACACTGGGAAAGGGAGAAAATTGGGTAAAAATGATTACTCAGTTTGGCTTATATCTCATGAAACTCCGAAATCCAGAATCTGAATTTATTAGAATATTTCACTTCAAGGTTGAATAAATTACTATTGAAACTTCAACATTAAAACTAAAAGTATATATTAAAATGTCACTCTATGCAAAATGAGTTAAACCTATGACCGTTTCACTTTTTGAACTAAATTATGAACACAAATGAACTTTTTCTTGATATTCTAATTAGTGGAGATGCACTGGTGACTGATTTTGTGGCTGTGCACAGTTTGTTACTGTTAAGTGCATTTTAATCATTTTTTAAAAGTTGATTGCTTAATTATTGTCATAACTGGTAGATAACTTTAAGAGAAAGTTATTCATGCAAAGCACAGTGACAGTCCCAAAAGTAACATGCAGACAGTGAGCATTACGAGAATACTGAGCTGTCAGGTGACTTCATATGAGCTTGTCATAGCTGCTTTAGCAAGCTGTCATAGCTTTCAGGACATGTGGTCTGACCAGCTGCGAGAAACAAAAAAAAAACTTTAGGATGAGCTTTTACAACAGAACAAATGTCCATCATCACAGAAATACATGCTGCTCTGTTTACAGCAATGTGTATTATTTGATGACGCTTTTACAGTACACAGCAGATGGCATATCAAACTGAATATGCAACCAAAAGACAGGAGAAGCCAAGATTACAGTATGTACGCCTGTGTGTGTGTGTGTGTGTGTGTGTGTGTGTGTGTGTGTGTGTGTGGGAACACCAGTGTGCAACAGTGGGTGTATGCCATCCCTGCTGGACTCCATCCATATTTCATGAATGATAAAGGTTTCTGTAGCTGTGCACCTTCTATAGAGCAATTCTGTGTAATACACACATTCTCAATATTCTACTTTAAAAAGGTATACACCAGTGTTTCCAGTTTAATCTACATCTGCCAATACAAATCATATGATCTTTTACATTTCCCTCCACTTAGAAAAGAAATTAAAATCCACTCACTTGAGAAAAAAAACATTTATACCAGAAGCACACAGGCAAGTGCAGAAGCAGCTACCCACTGGTTTCCATTATAAATGTTTACTGAGAAAATGGGTTTTGTGGCCAGGGTTATGGATCAAAACGATTGTGTGTGGTAACTGAATGCACCAAATAGACCCTAACACGATAAAGGTTGAAGTGTTCCTTTAATGGGCTCTGTGTCTCTTACAAAACCAGCCACCACTCTGTTCCAGATCACTAGCATATCACCAGCACCAATCTCAAACATCTTCTGTTCTGCTACAGATAGTGTTCTGCACTTTACTCAGCGACACACAGACACGGCTGTTCGTTCTCTCTCTTACACTCACTCAAGTCCTCCAATAAAGGACGTCTATATATTTCTGTTCCTTTGACTGTTTCTTCCTCTACTTCAGTTCCTGAAAATGAACAATGGTATCCTTATCCACACTCTTAACAATAAAGGCGCCAAATGGAACAAAAAAAAAAAACTAGTTCCATAAAGAACCTTTTAATGGATGTCTCTTTAAAGCCGTTTTTTCCCCACAACACTTGTCCTAAAGGCACCAAGCAAACTATATCCTTGTCACAACATTATATCAACTCTGCAAGAACGTACACAATGCTTTCACAATATAATGTTTGCTGAGAATGCTTTGCACATTTTAATGTTTCATCATGTGATATCAGCTAAGAGAACTTAGCCGAGTTTTTTAAATATTTTAATTTGACATCTTCACATAAAAGGCTTTGTTACATTTCTTGTTTTTTGATTGCATCTTTGAATTAATTTTATAGTCTATCAGCTCACAAAGCTAGCAAAACAACATTGATTCAACATGGATTAAACCAAAGCAAGAGACGTTGAATCAATTTTTCTTTGCTATATGGGATTAACACTGGTTTTAAAACTATTTTTTGCTAAAACTACTTTGCAAAAATTTTCAAAAATGTTTACTCAAATGATTACAACTAAACTGAACACATTTTGGCTAAACACCTTACTAGCTAACATTTACCTCAGGATAACTCTAGTTACCAGCTCATTCTACCGCTAGCTAAATTTTAGCTAACATTAGCAATGTAGCAAAAGCTAGCAATTGGCAAAAGTTAGCAAGCTAAAGTAACTTTCTGGGGGAATTTTTGATGACGGGATGTTTCTGGACATTCACTGATTAAATTCATGTTGGTAGTTTTCAATTAATAGCACTAAAACACATAAATGTTGCTGTTTTTCTCTTTGCCAGATGAGACATATTAAGGTGGTGATTATAATCACAGACAGTTGTTCCTTAAAGATCTGATATTAAATATTGTTAAACTAACAGAACTGTACAAAATGGTTTATAGTCAAAGCAATAATGTCATACTATAGACACAAGGATTATAAATAATATGAAATGCAGTTTCACTTCTTAGGAGATGTGTAAAATGTTTTATTACAGACGTCCCCCAATAAACTAATCAAATCCCAATAGGGTTAATGAAGAAGAACCCTCTCATAATTTAAAAACAAGCGCAAAACAAGTTAGGAAGCTTTATTCTTAAACTTTAACATCTAAAAAATTACAAGAAACCAATCACAAAAGCTGATTTATGGGATCACAATCATCAGAAATCAGTCACCAGGCTGATTAATATCTTAAGACTAACACTACTTAACCTGAAATGGGTTAGTAAAGGCATGTTGTACTGTAAAGATATAGGTCAGTAAAGCTACATGCTAACTGGATTTTGAGTCCTTTGATGTTTGCTGCCACTCAGCTGACTCTAAACCCAGATGCCCATGTCCACTTGTTAGCCTGTGGGAAATGGCCGCTAAGATTTTGATGGATTGCTCATGTGCCCGACTACTTCCTTCTGACAAGATTCATTCCTCAACCTGTCAGCTACTGTCACAACAAAAACACCCTGGCCATCGAAACAAAAGTGAAAACAAACTGTTTACGCACTTTCTGATCTCTGTTTATTAAACACATATGGATATTTGATCATTTTGTTGATAGTAGTATCTCATCCAAACTCTTTCACCATGAATACCAAGATTACAATCAACTCAACATCAAAAAGCATTAAAACCTAAAATAGTTATACTGAATTGATAATAGTCAATGTATTGCTGCTTATTAAAACAAAAAAAAATGATTGAATAAATGAATAAATAAATAAAAATGTTAATTAAAAAACATTTTAAATATCTTATAGAAATATTGCAGATCATAGACATATTTGTTTACAAATGAGTATGAATTTTCCAAATTTGCTGGCATGCAGACTAAAAAACAAAACAAAAAAAAAAACAGAAAAACAGAACTGACAGTCTTGTTTAATGATCACAAAACAAAGATTTCTCCTGATTGCAGCATGTGCCAAACGTTATCAGTAAAACAGACCAGTGCAAATTCCTGAAAATAAACCACTAAAAACAGTAACCAGCCTGCATCCTTGTTAAAATTATTTGATTTGTATTTTTAATCGGACAGTTTTTATCAGACAAACACGACGGGTCAGCCACGTATCTCAATGTGTACAGATTACCCATCTTATCATCATCATCATCATCATCACACCTGCAGTAATCCAGCTATTACAACTCACAGGTCCATCATAAAAAAGGCAACAATGAAAAAATCAGTCTTACCAACGCCATATTTTTCGTGTTCAGTCGGTATCCACATTTTCCCCGAGATCTAGCAAATAAAATGCATGCTATATATCGGGGTAATTAAGAATGATACAGTCCATATTGTTGTCCCATTGGCTTTGACTGTATTGTTCGGAGCGCAGACGCACAGCATCCCACATACAGCACATTTTCCCAGCCCCGTATAAAAAACAGTGAGGCTTCATGGGAGATGAAGTATATGAATGGCAAAAAGAGCATTAAAAACTACAAGTCCCGTAAAGCCATTTAACAGTGTCGAAACGTCGTGATTGGTCAGATCTCTGTTGAGTACGTCATGTGATGCTGTTACTCGGTGATGGCTTCCTCGAAGGAGAGCATAGAGTTTACAGGTAACGTTAGCCAGCCTGATACATTTAGTAGGAAATACTGTATTATAATGCTTTTCTTGATATTCTGGTATTGTGTCGTCGTGTTAATGAATGTTTTTAAAGCAAAAAGTATGTTGTTAAGTCGTTATGTGTATGTATGACAGAGATAGAGGAACGAAGCTAACGTTAGCTTCTCCATTCCACCTTAAATGGTGCCGCAATTACATTCCGGCGCGTACACCATTTAAGGTGGAATGGATAATTCGATTAATGTCAGCTTCTTGAGAGTGTAAGCAAGCTAGCAAATGTATTACGTGTGAGAGAAGGTGGAGGCAGTGTGTGGGAGTGAGTATGTGGGTTATGTGGAGGTTTCAGGTGGACACAATAGTGGATAGCCTTCCCCCACCCCCAGGTCGGCTCCAGTCACTTCACTGAGAACACAGAGCTCATGTTGCTGAGCACTAGTAGTAAGAGCAGTGATCTCAGCAGGGCTTTATTCACCGTGCATGAATCATCTCTTCTGCTAACTGCTAAGGCACAGTTGGAAATGAGCGAGGACTATAAAGTGTAATTACAAGAGAGGCTGTGACAGTTTTTTGATAAAGAGGCTGATGTTGTGTGTGTGAGTCATGTTTTGAATCATACATGAGTCATGAGCTTGTTTATGGATGGGTGATGTCCACACTGGACACAGTGATGACTGTTTATCAAATGTGTAACAACAATAGGCATTTTCACCAATATCTTCAAATTCTTCTTGGGTATTATTTTATATGTAAATCTTATAATATTAAACAATTATAGAATGGAAGGAAATTCATTAAACATGTCAGCAGCACCCAATGTGCATAAGTGTGCTGCTGAATGTGTCTACATTCTGCTCATACTGAAGAAAAAGTCACAAATAAGAAAGCACTGGGGAATGTCAGAATCTTAATGAACATTTTATTTTGTAAGTGGATTTTAAGAGGATAATTTATTTTAAAAGTTGGTGAATGAAGCCCAATGTCCTGTTTTTACAATTCATAGTATTTAGAGTAAAATCTGCACAGATTTCACTAGCATGATTAAAAAAAACATGACTAGAAAATACTGAATTAATCCTATTTAATAGTAGCTTTTATAGCAACTTTCTCCATACTAAATATTTCTACCAACCCTGCATTACCTGAAAGTTTATTAAAAGTGTAATAATTCACAATTTGCCTGAATTATGCTTTGATTATGATAGAAATCATAATCACAATGGGCACAATAATCACAATTTCTTATGCACATCACTTTTTTTCTACCGCTGTACATATACAGTAGATTATAGAATTTTACATTTTTATGTTTCTAAATTTCTTTTTAATTTAGTTGTATATTACATACAAATATATTAGTATATTTCTTGCACTGTTGCACTTTAATTTTAGGTTTTAGATTTAAATTTATACTTTCATTTTAATAACTTTGTGTGAGCAGATTGTTGTCTCAGCATTTCACTGCAAGTTTTACCCTGTATTACTATGCATGTGACATAAAATTTGATTTGATTTAATTACTTAACGTGACACTGGAAACTTCATGTAGTTATTGAGAAAGAGAGAATAATCTAGTGCCAGTAAATAAATACTGTACAGCAGTGAGTTGCCCAGGATAATGTGGTTAAAAAGAACTGGATCACTAAATCAGAATCTTGTCAAAGTACAAAATGTAGAGGGAAGCTGTCTTGTTGCAGGTAATGACATAAAATCCAATAAAATATAGGAAAAGTATTTAAAATGCACAATACACTAAATTGTCTGTAGTTGACATTGTCTACATGTAAGAGGTGTGACAGCTGTCATACGTTTACATCGGTCCATTTGTTGTTCATTTTTAAGGATGTGAATATACCGTCAAGTGTAAATTGGCATTTCTAGCTCTTTTTGTTTTAATGTTGATCAGTGTGACTAACTTATGAAAATCAAATCAGAACATTATTTGAATATTTCATTCAGAGCTAAATTGGTATTCATCAGTATAAACACTGTTAATCTCTTAGGCTACAACTGCAGTATTCCTAATATCATGTCAGTCCTGAATCATCTTACCAGGGCTAAAAAGAAAAAGAACTGGGCTGTTGCTCAGTGGTCCAAACTAGTCCTCTTTTCAGATGTAAGTCAGTTTTGCATTTTAAGCTCCCAGAATCCAAGTCCAGTGTTTGTCCACTGTGTTTATAGTCCAGTTTCTGCAGTCTGTGATGGTTTGGGGTGACCTGCCATCTGCTGGTGTTGGTCCACTGTTTTATCAAGTCCAAAGTCAATGTAGCCATCTACCAGGAGATTTTAGAGCACTACATACTTCCATCTACTGGCAAGCTTACTGGAGACGTCAATTTACTTTTCCAGTAGGATTTATCACCTGCCCAAAGTACCAAAAGTACTACCAAATGCTTTGCTGACAATATTACTGTGCAGGAGCTATAAATCACACTGATAAATAATAAACCAGTAAAAGGGCTTGAAATATGTCACTTTATGTGTACTGAATATAAATATGACAGTTTACCTTTTTAACTTATGAAAAAACCTTTTCACAATATTCCTTTTTATATATGACTGTGGAACAGTTGTTGCAGTCTTTTTACTATTAGTTTGGAGTCCAGTTTTGCATTGGTGCCAATTTGGACTGTTGCAGAAATGTTTTGTCTCTTTCTTCCTCCAGGTGGGCGGGATTGTATTCTGGAGCCGTTATGCTTTCCTGAGCAGCAGAATGCTAGTGTTAGCCTATCTGCCTCAGATTCTCCAGTAAGCTGTGTGCTGTGCTTACACTCGGCTCCTCTCTCTGATAAAGAGGGACTTCTGAAGCACCTTGTCCTCGACCACAAACTGGTCATTGCTGACATCAAACTCATCGCTGACTTCCCAAAGTATGACTCTAATGTGCTTCTTTGGGCAGAGATCTCTGTCTACCTATTGTCCAGTTTCTCATAATGTTACATTTGTCATAGCTGTCAGATGGAATGACTTTGGGAAATGGGGTGTTTTTTTTTGATAGATGTGACCAACCCCTCCCTTCTCGCTCCATGTTGCTGGTGTACAATTAGAAGCTGCAGTCCATCTGTTGATGCACAGTTTGTGTTAGTCATCCTTTAGCCCTTCATCAGTTTCTGACCACAAGCCTGCTCTTAGCTGGATATTTTTGGGTGGTGGATCATTCGCAGCCTTGCAGTGACTCTGAAACTCTGATGTCTGATAGCAGCACCACATACACAACTATGTCACTGTCAGTGCTGTGCTGAGAATAGTCCATCACCTAAATGTCTTTGCATCAGTGGTCCTTTGGTTGTCCATTTCCAGTGATGGATAGGGTAAGGGGACTGTTGAATTGTACAGTAATTAACCTACACATGCACAGTTTTACCAAGTAGGTAGGTGTTTCTAATAAAATGGCCAGGGTTCACAGTAGATGGACTTAATAAAGTGCCAACTCAGTGTACAGTGTCTTATTAATATAAGATTATTACAGCTCTACATTATCTAGATAGTTATGTCCATTACTGGTGTTTAGTTTACATTCTACGTTCTCATCCTGCAATTATTTTAATCTCATGTGACAGGTATGTGAGATCATATCTGTAATGTTTTAATACAGGTATATGCTTTACTGGAAAAAAAGGCTTACAGAGCAACCCATCACAGACTTCTGCAGCGTCATCAAGACCAACTCTGAGGGACCTGCAGGTAAGACAGACTGCTTGATTTCTGCTTTTTAAGGTGGACATTTTAGAATTACTGTGAAGTACTACATACTTTTTCATGAGATACTAATTTTTGGAGATGCACTAGTATACTAGAGTCGCAGCAGCATATTTGCAGTCCAGACTCATTATCTGCTGCTGGTTGTTTTATAGAGCTGCAGGAGAACTACTTCCTCCTGTGTGACATTCTGCCAGAGGACCGCAGCCTTCGAGAGCAGCTACAGCAAAAACGGCTGGTCTGTATTCACTCAGCCTCAACACACTGACTCCAAGCACACACCATGGCCTGTGTTTAGGCCACTGAGCACATTACACTGATCTAAGATGTTACACTCAGCTTTTGAGCTTGAGATTGACAGTCATGCTGGATGTGATAGCTGTGGGAATCTCACTGGCTTTCTACCAGAGTGAAGCTTGATTTATTTACTCATTTCTTGTCTGGAAAGAACATTTTAATTGCACACAAATGTTCTATTTATTACCAAGCAGTAATTAGCACAAGATAATTGCAGATCTTGGGGGGGATACTGATTTAAAAAAGAAAAGCCATGCAATTCTGGCGTGATATTTGGCTGTGAATTGGGTAAATATTGTGTGTCTGGTAAGTCTTATGAAAGCGATTAATAAAGAGCATGCTGAGAAACCTCCCGAGTTCCCCCTCAGATTGTTTCTGTGGGATATAATGAGTCAACATCATCTCGCACACATCTCTGGGAAAATCTGCGATAGTGGTTGCTAGGCAACCTGTTTTCCCATCACCTCAGCAGCCTGTACCGCAGCGTGGTGAGCAGCTGTTGAACAGCGCTACTGTGACCTTCCTTAGACATCCTCTCTAATACTCTGACAGAACTTCAGTCGCTGATGTTTAATTACACAGATGTGTTCTGACCTGTATGTTAAAGAAGACTTGATTTAGAGTGATTATTTATGATGATCTCATTTTGTGTAACACTACCGGTTCTTCTATTATTAAGCCACATTATGTGTAAAATTGTCACTTCATTAGGTACACGTTGTCCATTTTATCAGCTCCACAGTCCATACAGGAGCACTTTGTGTTCTACAATCACAGACTGTAGTCCATCTGTTTCTCTGTATACTTCATTGTCCTCCTTTCACCTGTTCTTCAGTGATCAGCACCCCCCACAGAGCAGCTATTATTTGAGCAGTGGATCATTCTCAGCACTGCAGTGACACTGACGTGGTGGTGGAGGGTTAGTGTGCGGTGCACTGGTGCAAGTGGATCACACACAGCAGAGCTGCTGATGTTTTTAAATACTATGTTAGCTCACTGACCTTGTTGGCCCACCTTGTAGATGTAAAATCTACATTCTACAATCTGTCATCTGTTGCTCCACAGTTTGTGTTGATCATTCTCTAGTCCTCCATTCATGGTGAAAGGACACTTTTGACTGGATAGTTTTGGTCGGTGCACTATTTTCACTGCAGCAGTGACGCTGATGTTTTTAAAAGCAGCTATACCTGTAAAATATGACAAAGATTGGAAGCCAGTGGAAGATCTTAAAATGCAAAGATTTGTCTCTACAAATAAAGGTCAGAATCATGACTGTGGTCTCATCTGTGGTTCTTTAAGGATGTAAAAGCTTTACAGTGAAAAAGCAAGGCCGGAAAAATAGTGGTGCCTAAAAGTGTCGTGGATGGCAAAAGAAGAAGTGGATTGTAGACCAAATCAGTTCTCACCTCTCATTTGATGCCCAGAAAGCCAAACTGAAGCTCTTTTATTTTGGACACATTATGAGAAAAAAAAAATCAGGAACAGAGAATCTAGTTCCCAGATGGTGGAACAAGCTGCCTACCACCACTAGAGCAGAGGTGTCCCTCACTGGGTTCAAGAAACTCCTAAAAAACTTCTCGAGTCTAAAATCCTCAAAGAACTTGGGTCACTCCCTGTGGAGACGAGATCACCACCATCCGTCGAACAAGGTGGTAGACCCTTGATCTAAGAGACAA
>BRDA01005735.1:1041-17783 GCA_036984385.1 Crenuchus spilurus | reverse complement strand
TATATATATATATATATAGCTTGTGTGTTATCAGCACTGTGTGGAAATAGGACGACATGGCCAAAATTTATATTGTAACATACAGTGTATCACAAAAGTGAGAAAACCCCTCACATTTCTGCAGATATTTAAGTATATCTTTTCATGGGACAACATCTGCAACTCTTGGCTGCAGAGTGAGCAGTGCCTTAGTTACATACAAAAATCTGGCCTTAAATCCTCTTGTTCATCAGAGAGGTGTTATAAAATCATCAGTCTTATCTGATGTCTAACCACTGAAATGTTTGTGATAGACTTTTCATTTAGACCCTTGTTAACTTGTGGAAAATACGGGACGTTTAAAACTAACACAATCACGATGATTGCATAGTGTGTGAGAAATAAAAATAGTCTAAATAGTTTTAATTTTCACAACAAACACTGCTCATACACATTCAGAAAAAACTTTGATGTTCTGCTGTCTTAAATATCTGTTTAGAAACCAAACTGTGAGATTCTTCTATGACATTTGAATTTGACTTCCCCCCCCCCTTTCTTCTGCAGGAATTAAAAATGTCCTTTTACATTTACAGCATTTGGCAGAACTTTTGAAAGCTGGTGTCATCTTCCACAAAGACCTCTGGTGATATAATCAAGAGGAACACATCACCCTCCTGAACTCAGTAGAGATAAATGTAGAGAATATGGCATCTAGAAGAAGTTCTAATAGTCAAACTTCATATGAGTCTCTGCAGTCTGATGCATCCCAGAGGCAAATGCAGGAAAATACTGAAAAAACAGGCAAACATCAATGTTCAATGTGTGGGAAGAGTTTTAATCGACAGAGTAATCTACTAGTACACCAAGGTATTCACACTGGAGAGAAATGGTTTCAGTGTTCAGAGTGTGGGAAGTGTTTCACTGAACAGAGTAGTCTCCTAAAACATCAGCATATTCACACAGGAGAGAAACCATTTCACTGTTCACAGTGTTGGAATAGTTTTAATCAACAGAGTCATCTCCAGCAACACCAGCACATTCACACTGGAGAGAAACCGTATCAGTGTTCAGAGTGTGGGAAGAGCTGTAATCAACAGAGTCACCTCCAACAACACCTACGTATTCACACAGGAGAGAAACCATATTACTGTTCAGAGTGTGGGAAGAGCTTTACTATACAGAGTCATCTCCAACAACACCAGCGCATTCACACAGGAGATAAACCATATTACTGTTCAGAGTGTGGGAAGTGTTTTAAGCTTCCGAAGGGCAGGTTTTAGACTGACTTTGGACTGGATATTTTTTGCTGGACCTGGCAACCCTGACTGTTTGCTTGCTTGTGCAAGCAGCTGCTGGGGGAGTAAGAAAAAACGAAAAGAGCACCAAAAAGTGGACAAAAAACATTTTTTCATTGTTGGTCGACAAAACCGCCTTGTAAAAAGCAGAAAAATCAAAATGAGGTAAATGTATATGTATTGTTAGCTGATGATTGAATAACTATGCCGCTGTGTATCAGACACACTATGAATACCAGTTCAGATATTTTAGCTAGCTCTGTTAGCTAGCTCTGCATTTCTTAATTATTTAAGGTGCAGAGTAAATACAAAGAAAGTTAAATAAATACATAGAAAAAGCATTACAATGTATTTATAATACGGTTAACCCAAAATCTCCTGAATCCTTTTAGAAAAGTAATTGATTTAATAAATAAATAAATAGGCAGACAGCTCAACCCCCCCCCCCCCCCAATGCTGGACCCAAAGTTACGCCCTTGGAGTGGAGTCACTATGGTGAGATGAGTCCTTACGGAGTATTTCCTCAGGAAACAAATCTATATTGAAGGCGTGTTGATTATTTATGCCAAGCTGCAGCAGGAAGTCTCTGGAGTAAACAATCCGATGTTCAACGGGGATATGTGTTCCGTTGGTGAAAATAATCCTCCATGAGAGGAGGAAATTCAACATAAGTAATGTCCATAGAAGTCTGTAGATGTCCATGACAAAGGGGATATGCCAGAAAAATCCAGAAGTTAATTAAGTGACCACAGAATCCGTGTTCTTAGTGTTAGCAAGAAGCTAGCATTAGCATTAGCAAGAAGCTAGCACTAGTGAGTCAGCTGGTTGCACAGCAGTGAGAGTGTGTACGCCAGAGTCAGGAATTGTTTTTCATTCCCATATTAAAACAAAAGCACGTTAAAAAACTGAGAGGAAGTAGGAAACCTGAAAACTACAACTAAGAAACACAAAAAAACACTAAAACATTGCTCTGTGCGCCAGCAGGTCGACCACACGAGCAGCGACCTTCGACCTCATGAGGAATAATTATGTGTGACCGTACATTACAAACATACATGTAATGTTGGTGATGCTACATGTTTTTAACAGTTTATTATCTTTTAATAATATGTAATATTGTATTCATATTTTATTATTGATTAATATTAATTTTATTTTTTTATTATTCATAATAATGTGTAATAGTTTTATTAGTATATTATTCATTGTAACTACGAAATATTAATAAAATATAAATTACAATTTGTCAATATTTATTAATAATTAATAATAATAATAAAATGTATGCTCAATCTCAAAAAAAGTATATACAATGTTATCTTCATTTTAGATGTCAAAAAGTATTTGCGGGTCCCAGTGTTTAATTTTACATGGAAACTGGGTCCAAATAGCTTTTTGAGTGTTAAGGTCACCAAACCCCTGCTTTAGAAGCACTTCAACATTCCTTACTGTGGCGTGTGTACTGATGTCAGTAATCATTGAGCAGTGAATATATTCCTTCTGCTCAGTCAGCATTCTGATTGGAAGAACAGTGGTGTGAAAAGTAAATTACTTGAAATTAAAAGAACCCCAACAAAATTCTAATAAAATTATACATTTACATGAATGTCCCTAGTGTACAACTTTTTAATGTCTTTGTATTTAAACATGTGATACATTATACCAGGAGCACCACAGGGTAGGTAGAATCAGTGGTTAAGATGTGCTGTATAGTCTGTTTTGTCATCTTCTAGCGTTCAGGAGTGTCAGATATGTTTGGCACTCTGTCTTGGGTGACCCCCCCTAGTGCTTGATGCAGTCCTCCAGGTGGACAGTCACTTCTGGTTGAGAGTATGATGTGCACGACTGGCTGCCGCTTCTCACTGGAGTGTGTGTATATGAAGTGTATCGATTGTAAAGTGTCCTTGTGTGTCTAGAAAGGCGCTATATAAGTGTAATGTGTATGTATGTATCAAATCCTATTCATAAAGGGTTGCTGTCACCTCATGTTTTATCCAGCTGAGCAGAAGCACACATATCAGTTGTTTGAATACTGATTACCTGATTAAACCAAGTCAAGGCGGCACGGTAGCTTGGTGGTTAGCACGTTCGCCTGTCAGCGCTGGGGTCTTGGGTTCGATTGCCCATCTGAGCGGAGTTTCCATGTTCTCCCCGTGTCTGCGTGGGTTTCCTCCGGGGACTCCGGTTTCCTCCCACAGTCCAAAAACATGGGGATCATGTGAATTGGGTACTCTAAATTGTCCATAGGTATATGTGTGTGTGTGTGTGTGTGTGTGTGTGTGTGTGTCTGTGTGTCACCCAGCGATGGATTGGCGCCCTGTCCTGGGTTTTGTTGATTGATGTAATGCCCTGCCCTGCGCCCAGTGAGGGGGAAGGGGACTAACCGCGACCCTGATAAGGAATAAGCGGGTGTGATAATGAATGAATGAATGAATGAAACCAAGTCAATAAGGTGTTCTGATTATTGTTTAGGCCCTTTGTGGATACAGGTTGACACCCCTGCTGTATTCTTTCATTCGTGGTCACAGGATGCTGCCCACAGGACCTTGTTCACAGGGTGCTGTTGATGGACTATTATCCGTCCAGTAGTGACACTGTGGTGTTTCTAAACTCCAGTAGCACTGCTGTGTCTGATCCACTCATACCATCACAACACACACTAACACACCACCACCACCATGCCAGTGTTACTGCAGTACTGAGAATGTAGCTACTCTGTGATTGTCCTGTGAGATCCACAGCATTGAAGAACAGGGTGAATGGAGGAAAATAAAGTATGCAAAGAAAATAAGCACGGCAGTCTGTAATTATAGAACTACAAAGTGTCCTGTATGATCAGTGGAGCTAATAAGATAGACAATGAAAGTATGTTACAGTACTGTGTATAAGTCTTGAGTGTCTTGGAAATTTGGTTCACCACCATTCCATGTTTTCTCCATTTGTGAATAATAGCTAGTCAATATGGTTCGCTGAAGTCCCAAATCCTTAGAAATGGCTTTGTAACCTTTTCCAGACTGATAGATGTTAATGACAATGAATTTCTTCAGATTGGGTTTTAATGTGTACAGTATGAACTCAAGATATTTCATGTTTTCTCTGATCAGACTTATTTAACTTATTAACATACATCCATTCCTGCATTTAAGCCCTGCTACATTTTTCCAAAAAGCTGAACACATCTTAAAAACAACTAACACATCTTAAAATGTACAAAATGTACCGTTACCCTTTACACACTCCTGATTCATTGAATCAGTTAATGATATTATGACCTTTTACAGGGAGAAATATGCAAATCCCTTCCAATTTTTCTTTGAGGAACATTGTTTTTAAATATTTCAATAAATTTCTCAAGCATTTGTTACAACTTGGATATCTGCTCATCTTTACTCGTCAATGACTTATTGATGGAGCTTTTGTATCAAATCACATTTAATCAATCATCGATCACATTATTAATTTTTTAAAAGTCATTACTAGCCATAAACTGTCAATAAAGTATAAACTTTATATTTAGAAATGAAGTTGACAAGATAGGGTATGAAATATATTGGTTTATTTCTGTCTGCATTCAGATAAAAGTCAAGAAATTTAATAAACACTTTTTTAAAATGCATCTTTCACATTTTCCCAACCTTCACTGATTTGGGGTTGTACATAATTAGTGCATTCAGTGGTGTATTATGTATATTTCAGTTATACATTATACGTATATATGTATACATTCAGTTATAAGTTAACTAAATGAAGCATTCAAGGAAGAGTGGCCACTTTACCACATCATAGCTAATCTGCTACCCAGGTTTTTGTGTGTATGATGCATGTATAAATGACTAGTGTAATTTCTCTGTAATTTATTATCACAGAATGGATGACCTCAGTCAATTCCTGAGAGAATGAAAGGTTCCAGAGGAAACAATACAGACCATGGAGCGTGAGAAGGTACTTAAACTTAATACAAGAATATTTGTAGATTGAAGAAATTAACTCGCAGCTTTATTGAGCCATCAGTAAATTCTAGATAACTCAAAATGTCATCAGCAGTGAACAGGCTGTCTAAACAAAATAACACTTTCAAAACAATTCCATATTTGTTTATATTGATAGAAGCACCATAGAGTTGATGACAGATGAGTAGCTGAAGACTTATTTACCATAATATGGTGATCATCTAGCAGTAATTGGATTTTGCAGGCGAAGCAAAAGTAACCATCACGAAACTCGGAAATCAAGGCTTTTTGATCGACTGAAAAACAGATTATCAAGAAGAAAACTTTCCAATGATGGAGATCAGAATACAGAGCAGAATGGTCAACCCACCAAAAAAAAAAGAATGCTCTGAAGACCAGGAGAAAGGTAGAAGTAGGATGGATGACCTATGATAATGAAAAAAATTACAGGCAGGAGAGGAGAAAACGTGGAGGGGGAACAAGAAAAATTTAAGTTTCAAAGGAAGCACAAAAGACTTGATAGAGCAAGCGATCAACCTCTTCTTTCCAGATGGGAAAAATGTTCTGGGGTCCATAACAGATTTTGAGGTTGATCTCAAGGATTACCAAGAGTTGACAGTTGATGACAGAACCACAGTTGGACAACTGTACAGTGACACAAAACTCTCTTCTGCAGTTTTATCTGACCACAAAGAAGAAAACAAGTGAAACTCCAAGCAGTCAGAACACTGATTTGGCTCTTTCTTCGATGAAAGCAGAAAGCCCTCAGAATCCATCTTCTTTTTATGTTGCTTCAGCCTCATCCACAAGTTTTGAAACACTCAGCTCTGAAGTGATATTTCTTGGAAGCACTATCAATGATGGGGGTTTTGATTTTTCACTTTATTCTACTGAAGATGTGGAGAGCAACATTGTTGTTGTGGGAGACCTCTCTGAACATCATCATCAGAATTTGGATGATACACTGCCTGTTTCACCTCAAAACATGCTATTAAACAAGAAATTGAAGAAAATATTGGTTGTCCACAGAGGACAGGTTCTGCCAGAGCTCATACGACATTTCTGTGATGATGGAATTCAAAACGTTGTCATCAGAATCCAGCTTGTACTTCCAAATGGAGCACTTGAGATGGCATATGATGATGGGGGAATTGTGAGAGATTGTCTCTCAGAATTCTGGAATGAATTCTACGATCAGTGCACAATGGGCAGTATATTTAAAGTTCCTTTCCTTCGTCATGATTATGGACAGCAGGAGTGGGAGAGCATAGGGCGAATAATTGAATTTGGATGGGCAAGGGAGAAGTATCTTCCTGTGAAGATTGCACCAGTTGTGTTAGAACAGGCTACCTTTTGGATATGTGAAAAGTGATGTAGTGGATAATTTCCTCAAATACATGTCTGAATACGTGTAGTGTTGGAAACATGGCGAACAGATTTTAACAGCATTGACCAAGATGAATTGATTGAGATCTTGGATAACCACAGCTGCAGAAGAACACCAACAGCAAAAAAAGTAAATGAAATTCTCCAAGAACATGCACACAAAACACTTATCCAGGAGCCTGCTTATGTAATAGAACAGTGGGCAAAAATTCGGAGTCCAGCTCGGCATAACTTTAAGGACCTCGCAACAGTGTACAGCACCTTCCAGCCAACTGGGAGAAAGGTTCTGAAGTCCCTTGCTTTCCCAGACACAATGAATGACCACCACAAGGACATTCAGAGGCACTTTACCGCCTACTTGAGGAATGCTGATTCTCAGCATCTGTGCTTGTTCCTCCGATTCTGCACAGGTTCTGATTTGTTTCTGGGAAAGACCATCTCTGTTGATTTCACACAAATTCAGTGATTCCAGAGGAGACCTGAGACATGTGGCTGTATCTTGGAATTGTCAATACATCAGCTACCCAGATTTCAGCTCTGAGATGAATAAAGTCTTAGAATGTAATGTATGGGTGATGGACATTATATAATCTAGTCCATGAAATTGTAGTGTTCAGTAGAATACTGCCATCAGTGTTTTTGTGGGAGTGCAATTTGTTCTATGAGCTGATATACTGTCATTTTATATTAAATTTTGTATATTATCAACTTTTGAATTATTGAAAATTACAGAATTGCTTGATTATTCTCATTGTGGATAGTAAGTTACAGTTATTTTAAATATGTTAGATTTCAGCTGTTCTTTAACACTGAATGTGTGTTTATATACAAAAATGTTTGGCCCATACTCATTCATGTTTTCTGACTATGTTGAGATAAATGCTGACTGTTTAGCATGCATGGCTTACATGTTACTTGTCATAATACCCGTTACCATTGAATCTGCTTCCTTGTTCTCTTATTGAGTGTTTTTCAGAGAAGTGTTAGTTACCATGAATTTTATGGTGCACATGTTTACCTAATAAATGTTACCTTTTTAATATATATTTATCATTATTTGTGGTTGCCTTTTCAACGTCCAATAGGTTTTAACAACAAATTTTACTCACACCTGTAAAACTGTATTTCCACTTGGAATGCACTGTTTGTGCAATCAGTGTTTCCAGAAATTAGTGAAAGATTGAGTGGCTCTCAGGAGCTCAATCTATTCCATAGGATACAAAATGTGCAAGAAATCCAGTCATGAAAAGTGGGACTGGGGATGAAAATAACTTGCTCTGGGCTTCATGGAATGGGTTTCCATGGCCGAGCAGCTGCATCCAACCTAAACGAACCAAACGCAAAGCAGGTGAGCAAATATTTTGGCAGTATAGTGTACATAAAAAACTAATGTAAACAAATGTTATATGTTTGTATATGTTTATAATATTATGCAAGTTATATTACAATATAGAATCAAATCAAATTAAAGACTGACAACACCATATGCCAGGAAGAGTACTGTTTATTCCTCCAGTCCATCATGAAGCATCTGACGAAGTTTCAAATAAAGGTCTGTAACTTCAAAAACATCATCAGACATTGCCAGGGTGTGTTCAGCCATCAGTTCTATACACATGTCAAATAATTTCTTCATCACAGGGATAGTCCTTAAAGCAGGGGTCACCAACGCTGTGCCCGCAGGCGACCATGCGCCCCCTGGACCCCTTTATGGCGCCCGCAAAGCATGCCCCAAAAATAGCAGAGCTCATATTGCAACTCAAAATAAATATATACATATATTTTTAGTTAATGCTCACATTATGCAAATTTTTAAAATAACGTAAAAATTCAAGTAGAAATTTTTCATATCAAAATCGCCTCTAAGTCAACGGTTATTCGCGTGCGGCCGCCCTGCCTCTTCCCTGACCCGTTGACCAAGGTAAGTGATGATGAGGAGTTAGCCTGCTTGTGCTTTTGCCCCAAACATCATGGCAGAAAAGCAAAAAAGGACATACTCTTTTAACGATGGTTGGGAAGAAGAGTTCTTTTTAACGAGAAATGTCTGTGCCTTATTTGCGGGATGACTGTTGCAGTACCAAAGCAGCACAATGTGGAGAGGCACTTCAAAACCTGCCACGGAAACTTTGATGTCAACTACTCACCTGGCAGGGCATTGCGGACAGAAAAAGCCTGTGGGTTAAAGGCAGCTTTAGACAAACAGCGGACTTTTTTTCACGAAGGCACTGAAAAAAATCACAGAACACAACTGAAGCCTCGTTTAGAGCTGCACATTTTTTGATAAAGAACAAGAAAACTTTTTCGGATGGGGAAGTTTTTAAAGAAGCTATGATGCTTGTCACTAACACATTATTCAAAGATGAGAAACATGGTCCCCAAGTCATCTCTGCACTCTCCCATGTCCAGCTTGGAGCAAGTACGATGACAAGACGAGTGTCATCTTTGTCTGAGAAACTAACAGAGCAGCTGAACCAGAATCTCACTGCGTGCAGGTGGTTTAGTATCCAATGTCCAACGCTGCAAAATGACATCCACCTTAAAGCTCATCAGTCTGCATCAAACTTTTGGTGCCTTGTGGACAAGGAGAAGTATAGTGGTTTATGCACAGCAGCTATGAAAATTGCCTGCTTTTTTGGTTCAACGTATCTTTGTGAATCAGCCTTTTCAACATGAACTTTATCAAGAAAAAACACAGAACACGCCTGACTGATGCACATTTACAATTATTCACCAGATTATAATGCACTGGTGAGCAGCATGCAGTGCCCAGCCTCCCACCTTCATAGTAAATGATCTGACGAATCACAGAGACATTTTTCATTGTTTAAACAGCAGCAATATTCATATTCAAAAATATTGTACAAAATGTTAAATGTTCAGAAAGATTTATTAACTTGTTAAGGCAAATAAGTGTTGTCTCCTTGATGATTTGCATTACAAATACAGCAAGTGTCCCACTGACTTTCAAATGTTGAGTAAATAAACATAAGTGTTTCATGTTTAAACATGTTTTTCTGATTATCATTGCTGTGTAAATTACTGATAATTGTGGAAATTAATTCTTATTGATATGTGAGCAATTAATTCACATAGTGTCATAATAACTATTGCTTTTTTAATATCATTATTATAATGTTAGTTATCCATGCAGTTTTGTTATTTAGGAAGTTTGTAGCAAAACAGGTCATGTGTGCTCTTCATATGACTCCGTGCTCATGAAGTAGCCCTCAGCCTCAAAAAGGTTGGTGATCCCTGCCGTAAAGCAACAGTCCTCCCTGCAAATCTCTACTTTGATTTGATCGCCTGGCTGAAGGAAATTCTGTGTCCCATAAAGTTTAGGAACCGCATACATTGGAAACAGGAAGTGGAAGGCCGGCCATTGGGAGCCCGAGGCTTGTGAGTTGTTCTTATTCGATGGTCATTCCAGGCGAATGCAGTTTCATCAAGTTCCTCCTAAAGTTCCTCCCTAAGTTGCTCCTAAACAATGGACATGTGAAAAATATTGATTAACTCTTACCAGCATGGTACTGAAAAAAAATCTTATTTTGAGTTGGTTTAAAATGGACAATTTTTGTGTGTGTCTCATTTGTCTGATAACATGCCTTCCAGTTGCGGTCTGTATTTCTGAAGTGATTTTAGTGGAACTTCAGTATTAAAGTCAAAACATTTCATGGGAAATTTAATTTACTTTTCACAAATCAAAGCATGGGTGAAAAAATTGTTGTTACTATGTAAAACTAATCTGCAACTGGATTTTGTGGCTAGTGGTGAGAGGAATGAAACTGGTTAGATTGTGGATTAGAGTGAGTTATAGACATAAATGGGAGAATTGTCACCAGATTGTAGTAGGTTTAGATTTGTCAGTTGTGCAAATTGTTGGGTGTAAAACTATGATATAATTGATTTAATTAAGATGCTATTTATTTACTTCTACTTTCTTGTGTATTAAACCATGCAACAATGAATTTATTCCCTGTGAAAAAAACATCATGGCCAACAAAAGCTGGTTTAGCTGGTTAGGCTGGTTGACCAGCATGGGCTGTTTTTGTTTGAGTTTGATGGTTTAAATGGTCTTCAAGCATGATGAAGACCAACAAGACCAAGCTGGCTGACAAGCATGACCAAGTACGATCAAATTTAAATATATTTTATGCTGGTCAATAGCTAGTTAACCAGCTGGCTTACCAATATAGGGTATATTTTCATATGAACAACCATCGTTGACTATTACAGACAAACCAGCTTTCAGCAAAAACTTATGTTTGGCTAGATTTTTTTACAGAGAATTTTTAAATAGGTTATATAGTTCGAACTAAATCTCTGCTGATAGGTAATATTGAGACTGTACCTGTATTATACTTAGGAAGCAAAACTGGATGAGGATTTGTCAATGAAGCTGTCATCAAAATAGCCATCTGCTTTTAGCTAATCAAAGTGATCCATCCAGAACTGAGTGCATTCACACCGCAAAGTACACCACCAACATTCAATTCTTTGATTGCCAGTGCTTGGACCCAAAGTGACGTACTCTGTGCCGTTTTCCTCCACACTGTGCAGAAACTTCTGCATCGTTGTAACCAGGGTTCTAAATTAACTTTTTTGATCACCAGCAATGTGGCTAGTAACTCGCTAAAGTTACCGGCCAATCAGAATTTCCACTAGCCAAATTTTATGCTGTAAAAATAAGAGAAATAAGTGCCACTGAATGCATTTGATCTATCTATCTTTCTATTTATATACAGTATATTATTTGAACCATGTCTTCAGTGCTCTTCTTCTTCAGAAGCGACATCAGAATCTGAGCTACTCTCATTTTTTGCTGTATGTTTGTGCACAAAGTTAGGCCCAGCTGCCCCAGTCTATCCAAGTCCCAACCACCGCCACATTTAGGTTAAAAGTTTTTACTAAGCTAACATTAACTCCCTCCTCTTTCAGTCTGCTCTCTGTTTAGTTCTGGCCTTAGTTACTTCGCTTCTACCTTGAGTTGCTCTCTGAAGTCTGTTCAGTGGTGTTAGCGTTCATTTCAACGCACATATCAAACCGTGCTTACGCCAGAATCCACGCACATTTCTTTTGTACATCCCAATTAACGTGGAATTGAGCGCACATGAGAGAGTGGCTGACTCCTTCTGTGACCCGCACCCCTATAAATATGCAAATTAATTTAAATATGCCCTGCACCTGAGGAGTTTCCTCTTTGATCTATCACAAACCATGTCTAAACGGGGAAAGAAGAGGAACTTCACCGAATGTGAAGTGGAGATGCTCCTGAATGAGGTAGAGGCGCAGAAGAAAAATTAGTTTGGCACGCTGTCCTCTGGCATTACGGCAAAGCGCAAAAGGTCTGAGTGGGACAGCGTCTGTGAAGCTTTAAATGCTGTGGGGTCAGAACAACGCACACTGGCAGAAAAAAAAAAGTGGCCAGACATCAAGGTGGATGTGAAGCGGAGGCTGACTGCACATTGCCAGAGTGTGACCCAAACAGGCGGGTGGGGGGTGGGGGGGTAGCAGGAGATATCGAACTCACTCCATTTGACCAGAGAGTTGCCGGTATTGTGAGTGACACGGCCCTCACCGGCGTGGTGGATCCCAATGTGGGGGATTCGGATTGTACACAAAGTAAGTATTTATTTCTATATGTCAGTGTTGATTGGACATGTCATAAAGTATTATGTTTTCATACTGGTGACATAAGAATAAAAAGTCTGTCATTTTTGTTTTTACACATTTTATTTCCCTTTCAGGGACTGAAACTGGAGAGGACACACAGTCTCAGCCTGCTGCCACAGACTTGGGATGCTCCTCCAGCGTCCCTGGTACATCTGGCGTCACGGAGACCTCCAGCGCGCCCCACCTGCCAGCAGCTGATGTCCATCCAACCGGCCGTGCCCTGACGATGGCTGTCCTGCAGTCACAGGAGGAGATTGTGTGGGGAATCGGTGAAATTAATACACACCTAAAAAATATCAGTGATGCGCTCACTAGCATCAGCAACTCAATAAAAGAATTGGTTAAAAAATGAATGTTGTCTCTTACCTTTTTATATCGTAGCTATGATTTGTTGCCTTGCTTGTATGGCACCTGGTTAGGCTGTGCATTAATTTGTCCTGGTTCTGGGTCCGCTGGTTGCTCCACCACCTCTAACAATGGCACGGCATACCTGTGCGCAACATTGTGCAGGACCCCACATGCCCTCACAATTACGACCCATCTTCTCTGGCCAATACAGGAGCATTCCCCTGGTCCTGTCCAGGCAGCGCCACCGGCTTTTCAGCTGCCCAATCACCCTCTCCACGACTGACCAGGTGCGAGAATGGAGAGAATTGTATTTCCGCTCCCGGTCAGTCTGTGGATTTCAAAGGGGGGTCATCAGCCACGTCTTGAGCGCGTAGCCGCTGTCTCCTAAGTAATTTAACAATTACCCATGTTTTAAATTAATTATTCTAAGCTGGAAATGTCAAATGCTTTTATTTAAATGCTTTAAATTTGTTGCTTTCCAAGAAGCCACCCGCAGTGCCAGCTTGTAATCTTATCCCAACCATGCTGTTTGTAAGGATGTACGAATCATGGGTTGATCCAGGCCAGTGTGCCACTACATTAGTAAGGCACATTTTTGCACATTAAGGCACAGATTATTTGCACGTTTATGGAATGAAAGTGCTTTCTGTGTACACATAGGCAAATTCCTCCTCAGATGGTGCCTTTATAGCAATGTGTGTGCAGTCGATCGCTCCAATTACATTAGGGAAACCGGCTATCGCTGCAAATTGTGCTTTAATGATTGCGTGGTCAACCACATCATATGGGAACTTTATAAACCTAGCTGACATGCAGATGATCCCATCCAAAACAGCTGGCATGGCACGGCTCAAAGATGACTGGGATATCCCCGACCGGTCTGCCAGTTCTCTTTGAAACAAACCAGTTGCCAGGAAGCCGAGCGTTGTCAGCACCTGTAAAGGAACTGGCAATGCGCTACTCCTCACCGTTTCTCTCTCCAAAACTGGACCCAACTCAGCACAGAGTTCCAAGAAGACAGTTCTTGGAAATCTGAAATGGCTTATAAGCCAGTCGTCATCATGGGCCAAAAAATCATAATGGTCACGGAAAACGCACTCTCGGCAAATTCGGCCATTAGCAATATCTTCCAGTAATGCCAACGCTGCCATCTCCCAAGAACTCCAGCGCAACATTTCATGCATGTTTATATAATCTAGGCTAAGTGGAAACACATTGAATGATTATTTCAGTAAGGCAATGAAATTGTCTGATTAATTTTAATTGTCTGATTAATTTACTTTATTTTAGCCGATAAGGGCTTACTACAATTACTAAAATTTCAATGCATCACCTCTAAGTGTCGCCAAAAGACAAAAACACATTAGAAACATACGTACGCCTGAAATGAAAATGCCGAGGGGGTACGCACTTTCTCACGTTCAAGTCACATTTAGTACATCTGACCGTGAGTGTGAAATATAGCATATGCATAGTTTTGTACGTACGCACCTTTAGTACATGAGGCTCCTGGTGTGTATTTTCTGTCCCATGGTCAAATCGGACTTTTTGGGGAAATCCATTATTTTCAGCCACAGCATTAATAAAATATCCAGCGATAACACAAGGGTCGCTGTTGGTCTTATATGCTGCTAACCACATAATTTTTCTTGAAAAGCCATCTATGCAACCATTGATACATATATCATAAGGCTTTAATTAATCATATCCATCTATATGCCATACATAGTTTGGCCCACGGCTGGTATACACACGCCACCTCAAACGGTTGTGCGCCCGGAGATCTACCCCATTTCCGTCCATCAGTCGCATCAACTGTCGGACTGTTTCTCTGTCTGTTATTATTCCAGCCATCCAGCATTTTTGGTGCATCCATCTGTAGCCGTGTTGTTTTCTGGACGTTTGCAGCTGTTGGTCAATAAAGGATATCACTTCGGATACATCTGCTTTGTTTTTCCTCCGCCAAAGCTGGTTCTTCTGTAGCTTCCTCTCTAAGGTCCGAAGGCTTATTTTGATATTGTCTGATTCCTCTAAAAGCAACAAAATTTCATGATTTGTGAATCCACGTCTGAAGTAGTCCTCAATGATAGTATCCATTTTGTGTCTTTGTCTCACCTGCTTCAATTCTGCTCTGCACAATTTGCTATTACCTAAAAAATAATGACTGACTGTAGCTTCTCAAAATAATGACTTATCTCAAAATAATGACTTAGTATTTCAAAATAATGATAGTATCTCAAAATGACTTAGTATCTCAAAAAAATACTTAGTATCTCAAAATAATGACTTAGTATCTCAAAATAATGACTTAATATCTCAAAATAATGAGATAGTATCTCAAAATGATGACTTAGTATCTCAAAAAATTTACTTAGTATATCAAAATATTGACTTAATATCTCAAAATAATGAGATAGCAGTTTACTTTATAATGAGGAAAAAATTTATTGCTGGATTTTTTTTTATTTTAGGTGGCGGGAATGGGCTTCCATAGTATTGGGTCAGCAGACACGAGTTAGAAACTTCAAGTGCTGCCTTATTGCGCTGCGTTGCGGGAAAGCAACTGGTAAAAAGGGTTTTAATACTTTATTTCCCAAAATCACACTCCAACTCAGTAGGTGGCGGTAAAGGAGGGAGGCAGAGAGATGGAGAAAGACGGTAAGTTGATGAAATAAAGAAGTATGTTGTATTAGTGTACAGATTAAAGAACACTGCTGTTTGTTAACGTCATCTATAGTAGAAAATGTGCTCCTGAGAGCAGTTGTGTATCTTATGCTAGATTAAGTTCTGGTGGCTGTTTAACTGGGTTGCTTGGTGCTGTTTTTGTTCACTGCTGCTCTAAATGCTGTATAAAGCTCTGTTGTGTTATATATGAGCTGTTGTGATCTGGCTGTAGGTAGTAACATAAATGGCGTCTTTGCTCCTGTTATCATCTGCTCTCCTGAGCCAAGGTAAGCTAGTGTGAGTCGTGCAGCCAAAGTGTGTATTTAAACTCATCCAATGTCACTACGTATACGAAGCTCTGTTGAGCTGTCTAGTACATATTCTGCTGTGCTCTGTTTGGTTTGTTTACTGTTCACTCACTAATGACTTATTGTCATTAACATTCACATCAGTAGCAGGACTGCTTTGGAGTGTACACATCAGACGTAGTTGGTGATGCTTTGATTCTGTAGTGTCCAGTATTGTGTTTTCTGTAGTCTTGGCTAACTTGCCCCAGATAGCAAGAAGTGAGCGGACCACGGTTGGTCCAGTAAGGCCAAGTAAAAAAAAAAAAATTGGTGATCATCCTTTTTCACCAAAAATTTGGGTCGGGGGGGAGGTGTTTTTTTTTTTTTTTTTTTTGATTGATGGTAGAAAAGTATTGCGGCGGCTCTTGGGGGTGTCGGCCAATCAGATGGCTGCGTGTCGTACGGTATTTGCATAAAGTTCTCTTGTGTGTTTATGGGGTCTATTTTGTAATTATTTGGGGTCTTTAAGATGGGATTTTTGTATGTGTAATGATTGTTAGTTGAAGTCTAGTCTCTATGAGTTATTTTTAGTGTGTTTTAGTTAAGTTACCGTTAATGTGTGTCTTAGTCCATTTAGTTAGTCTGGTCGTACTTGGTTGTAAAGCAGTGAGTATTTGCTACTACACTTCCCTTTTTACTAAAAGAGCATTTAGTAAGCAAATGTCTCATCTTTATTCTTTTCTCCAACGCTACAGTATGTAGTGAATATTAAAAAGATGTTGTTCCAGTTTCACAGAAAGATACACACACTTGCTACTTTTATTTCAAAACTAAACAAGTAAGTGTTTATTTCGGTCTCTGGTAAAGTTGTTCTGTCTTATTTATACAACCGGCCCTCCGTCTGCTTCTCTGTGTGTGAGTCTGCACTCTCTGTGTGTGTGGGAGAGAGAAAGCACGCGCGCCTTTGTGAGAGAGAGACAGAGAGAGAGACAGAGAGAGAGAGAGAGAGACAGAGAGAGAGAGAGAGAGAGAGAGAGCCGGCTCTTTCGGCTCCCAAATGGCTCCCCATATATATATTTTTTACATTATTAATTAATAGCTTAAACCTAATTTTATAACATTTTGTTTCATTATTGACATTGTTAAGCACTTGTGATGAGTAA